>JAUKWC010051941.1:0-42370 GCA_032356245.1 Endocladia muricata | reverse complement strand
CCCCCCCCCCCCCCCCAAGGAGGAGGGGGTTTATGTAGGGAGCGGCGTGGTGAGAGAGAGGAGCAAAGTTGCGACGGTAATCTTGTACGTATGCGCGTGCGTGGGAGAAGAAGAGCGAGGGGAATAGTGTGTCGTTGAGGTGTGCGAAGAAAGGGGGAGCAGGCTGCGGCGGTGAACAACGGGGATAGCAAAGGTTGCGGAACGGCCCGGTCACTGTACATCATCGTCACGTGTCGACGTGTTTCAGACGAGCGCGACGGTACCAATCCGAAAATGCATTTATGGGAAAATTAATGCACAACCCTGCATGGCAACTCTCTCCACAAGATGACGTCAAACGTTGCATCGCTGGCCTTGGTGGAATTGCTTGTGATGAGTACACACGCAGCTCTACGCCGCCGTGCCTCGGTGGGCACCATTGCGCCCTGCGTGCAGCCAGCCCCTTGTCCGAGCGGCAAGCTCCCCCCATGCGACCACAGGCTGCGACTTGTTGGCGCAACCCACAGCAGAGCGCGCAAGCGACAACGCCTTTGCTTTCGTGCGCGCGTTTTTGCACGCGTGCGTGCATGTAGACTTAGTTTGTGCATAGAGCAGAGGAGGAATGGGGAGGAATGGAGGAGCAGTTTTCATTTCAGCTTGTATGTTGTGTGGGAGTGTGGGCACGGGCGGAAAGCCATTGGTGACACGCTGATGTTGCGACAGAACGACGGGGGCAGTCCAGTAAAAGTATTTTTAGAGCTGGGGGGAACGAGGTGACCTTTTTGCTTCTGTACGCGTAGGTGTGGAAACATGTCGGCATGTGACGGGACACAAAACGCGCTCTCGGTGGAATGCATGTGTGTCAAAGTACTTGTATTGCGATTTAGAGCGGTTGATCTGCAAGGAGTGGCGTGTCTGCCGCTCTTTCGATGCGTGTTACCATGCGTGGCGTTTTTCGGCGCGGCTCCTCTTCCCTACCTATGGAATCTGAGCACGTCCGTCGCGAGCAAGGCATAGACCGAATAGCATCGTTTCGTGATCAGCACAACACCTTGGGCAACCAAGGGAAATGATTTCGACATCTAGAGTGGCGGACCGTGCGGTGGTGTGTGCCGCGGTGTGCTCGTGACTGTGCGGACCTGTTGTAAATATGGCGGAGGAAACTAAACGTCTTTCGCGATCACTACGAACTTGAAAAACAAAAGCATAGCCTCTTATGTGAACAGTATTGCAACTCCTGGATTGCAGGGCCTTCATTGTCGATGAGGGAACTTCGATCAGTCTGTGAGATCTATTCTGTCAATAAAGGATTTGTGCGGTGACGCTAGGTACCAAGGGACATCTTCTTTGCTGTCTATCATGTCACTGTCCGGTTATGGATGTTTTCCAATGTGCGCCGGTATGTGCAAAGAAAAACGTTTCGTATCTCAGAGACACAGAGAATAATATAGAAACGAAGGAAATTGTCGCTGCTGGCTTGAAGCGTGTTCAACATGTGTCTCGGGTACATCAAGTTCATTTAAGGAAATAACGTTTATGAATGAAGGAGTGGGTGTCCACAGGGTTGGAACAATCGTTTGCGAAAGTATTGCAACGAAGATACCTTCGAAGGAAGATGATCGTGCTCTCGCAATGGAGCCATACAACCATCATGTCAAAGAAAAGATTACAGAGAAAGTTTTATGCAACATGGCAGGACAGCGAGTATTGATTTTCATTGGACAGAAGCAACAGGGCTATGTATTGGGTGTTGGACAATTAGCTAATATTGCAGAACTGGTTGGAAAACCTTGCCGCTTTGTGGCGCTCAATGCAGCAGCATCCGTTACTGCAATGCGCACAAGTCGGCCCTATCATCGTTCTGCACGTGAATTTTCGGAGCTTTAGTCGTTCACTTGACTCACCGACAGCAGGGCAGATGTCGACATTGATGAAAACCGATCGCCGTTTCCTTCAACGTGGTTTCTGTGGCAAGGCAATGAATACAACATGTAGATGCCTTTCTGGTAGTTCTTATACTCGCTGCTGCATGCAAGAATATTGTACAGTTTGAACATTATGGCAACATACAAGTGCTATCATACAGGCAGGAATCAATTTTACCTCACAGCCTTGCTACGGCTCCACTTCCATCTCATTCTTGGCAGCACGCTCAAAGCGAGTACAGAGCATTGTGGGGTTTGTCAATATTGTAGAGATAACACAAGCACGTCTCTTTCCAAACTAACTCTGGACACTATCGCAGGGCTGTTGGAGGTTTTTAAACATCCTTTAGGTCAGAGGTTAGGTGTACAATTCGTGAGCGAGCGCTCAAATGAGGACAAGAGGTTTGCGACAGGGAGATTACGAACTTTGATAAACGTTTTAGTGAAGTGTTCAACGACAGCGAACAACCTATGCTGATAACGAACGAATTCGAAGCAGGTAATTGAGGCATAAACACTTTTCATCTCACAATCTGTCTCACTGTCCTATCTGGCCTAGTGTCTACTGGATCGTAAGCATTTCTTAAGGCAAATGTACCTCATACAAGGTGGACATTTAAGCGACTTCAGGTTGTAGTTTCTACTCCCCCTAGAGCCCTCAGCTTGCGTCGATTTAATTGTTTCCGAGAGTACGAGGCTGACGAAGGCAGGATTTTTAAGAATATCTACATTCAGAGTCAAGCGCACCGCCTTTTTCCAAAAAAGGCCTTGCTTGAACAGTACCGTTTTCAACATTGCGTTTAATCTTTTCTTGAGTTTTTCAGTAGAGACATTCCAACTACTTCTTCACCTCCATTTCTCTCGTCCGTCGAGACCGGTTCGGGGCATCCACGGTTTCTTCTACGCAATTATGATCGGGAAAAGATGCTCAAGGTGAGGCATTCCCTGAAAAATGTAAGGGAAGCCCGGTGATCTCACAAAACATACACGTAATCACTTGAAAGACTCGCTCATACTATTGCAGTAATCGCTGTTGTAAAGTCTACTTTGGACTCGAAAAGGTATACTCGGTGGATACAAATCAAAGGAAAAGTCGCTGAAGGAGGTGGCTATGATGTTGGTTAATTGAATATACAGCCTGATCGAAAATTGTGACACTTAGCACTTGTTGACAAGAACAGAGGTAGATAACTCAGCAAAACTAATGTGATAGACATTGATTCAACTCTCTGACGGGAACAACGAATGGGGTTCCTGTGTTGCCGGTTAATGTGGTTGGCTGTGGTAGGTCCTGTAGATCGAGTATGGTTAGAGACCCACAAGTTTGAGTACTCACTTGAGGGTCTTTACTTGAGCTGCAGTGCTCGGTTGATCGTGTTGTAGGACTATAGGCATGACCGCCCAGTGGGGCTCTGATATCGCGATAATACTGCCCGGCTAAACAGATTTGCCTCGTATGAGGCCGGTGCCCAGTACAGTTGACGCGAGTCTTTCACATGTAAGGAATATTGCAAGAGGGGCAACTGCAAAGGTCTTGACGATTCACGAGAAAATAGACAGAGGCTGAATCATTACCAAACTAGCGAAGAGCTGCAAACACCCTAGCGTCATCTATCGCAGTGTCCTCAGAGTGGTACAGAAGAAACGGGGGGTGTATGATACATGTATTGACGTTGACCATGATTATGCAATACGGTACTTCACGGATGTAGGATATCGAAGCCCGGCGTCTGTTGGACATTACCAGCAAGATGAACCCTCTTTACAGGCCGATAACGCCGAAAAGTTTATCCTGCACAGTTAGATGTTTTTTTCGAGTAGTTCGCACGTGCTTTCGATCCCCCCTATCCCCGAACCCTCATCCCGCAATCATTCAGAAAAAGCCTCTATTTCCCCAATCCCTCTTCCTCGAACCCCCTAACCCCAATCCACTGACCTCATATCATAGAGTTCACAAATGAACCCTCCCCAAGGGTTTACATCCCAAAATCAGAGTTCATTTTGCACAATAATGTACTATTATGTCTTACCTCATCTGGGGTCAACTCTGGTCCTGACGGGGTCAAAACCATGACTGCACTAATTAAGCAACCACATTCTATGGTTTATTAGGTTTTGAGGGTACCTTTTCCATTTACCCTGTGCTCCGATTCTGTTTAAATATTACACAGACCAACTTGATTTTGAAATGCGAAAAATGGATATAGTGGCCTTTGAGCGATCGCAGCAGATTCTGCCCGAGAGTCATGTTCTCCCCGAACACGTTTGCTTTTTCAGACTACTCATCCACAGGCTTAGCTGGTTGTGCAGTACATTGTTTTCCCAGATCCTTTTAAGGAGCTCAGTTGAACCCAGGGCAGCGTACGGTCCAGTCCACCAATGCGAAATCTACAGAGATATAGACAGACCGAGAATGGTATGAGACGGTTGCTGTCCTGCTTGGGGCCAGAAAATCTTTCTCATTCCCGCCAGGTATTTGCGAGTGGCAAGCAGGACGTTAACGGGAGATCGTTACGACTACCAGGGTCCAACAGTATATCGTATCCTACCTGAAGGATATAGATTGAACACGTTAAATGCCCTCGTACTCAAAAATAGGGATGTTCTTCACATCCTGCGTGAAGCGAATCTGTCCAGGTTTGGGATGATATACGAGAGGTTCTGAGTAGATACTTCAGAAAGATCTGGAACTTTGAAAATTCATTTTCTCTATTCTTTTCAAAACTCTCATAAACAGGCTCGTAGACTGTACTCAATTGTGTTACATCACAAGACACCCGCCAGCGCATCAAGCCCTCAGGTGGATTCCGTACCAGTTGTCAGAGTGAACAGTTTCACGCAGAGCCTAACGTACAGACCTCATGTAGGCTTGCAAACATTCTTGCAAACCATCTGCAGTCATTTCATGAGTAAGTTAATAGTGCAGCTGATTATGTCTCAAAACCCAACTCTTTTGGCACCTTGAGTACGGTTTCGAGGTGTCTGAAATCCGGGTCACGAGACAAAACCTATTGACACTTGCTGTCCAGCCTAGATATTCGAACTTGTTCTTGAGCGCGGGGCTATATCGACAATAATCACCGTGCTCATCTACACATAATCACGTTTAATAGCGATGTCCTTGCACTTTTCAGATGGGTGTATTGAAGGTTTCAAGACAAGGATTCTCGTCGGTACTTTTGCACCGCTTGATGAAGGTATTGTCTTCAGCTGACAGTGTGGCAGTAGAGCTGAATAGATAGTGTCCATCTCTGTAAACGGAAATCACGGTGAGAAGGGCAGGCTTCGAGGCCACCACTACGATCTGAGAGCCCTTCTCATATATTTGTAGGTTCGAAAGATGTACTGCACTGGAACTTTAGGACACCTACAGTATATCCTAGAGAGTTCTGCTTAGGTTATACTGTACTGTAGTACGGCACCGGGGCCGATTACAGAACAGCGCTGACTGTGCGCGGCGCATGGGCCAGTCGCAATGCGACAAATCAATTCTGTAATTCTTTTCATCTAATACTAACTATTTTGACTATTTTCGGTTATTGTAACTTGAGCGAGAAAAAAGTTTGGACCAAATTCCTGGACTGTACTTCTAAATATTTAGACTCGGCGCCAATTATTGGCACTGGCAGTAGTCTTAGTATGTATACTAGTTGCAGGACTAAGTTCGCATATAAAATACCCGGCTAGCGATGTGGTGGCTTGTTCTTATTCAATGTGAAGAGTTCCATTCATTCATCGACGTGCCTGGCCTTTTTCACCCGCGATTGACTGCGTGCGGTCAGGCCGAGAGCCATTCGGCTCGCGGGTACGGACGTGACCGTGCTCACTGCACAATGTAGCTGACACTTCTTCCGAGACAGTTCTGTCCCTTCTGTTGCGACACGCGGACAAGCTTCAACCCGCGTCGCATGTAGCGCGAACACCGGAGCACCTCTATCGTTTGCCTTTACGCCTCCAGCAGCATAGATCTCCTCCTTGTCGACGCCTTCGCCCTTGTAGTTTATGACCCTGAGCTCGGAAGATACTTCCGTCTCGTTGCTACAGGGCGCTTGCGAATATTACGGCCCATACAGCGATGCTTTGAGCACTTGCTCACCTTCCGACGGAAGTCCTACTCTCTTCGGATCGAACCAACAATCCTTTGTATCTGATCTCCAACCAGACGGCAACTTGCCCCACAGTCGGAAACTTTGAGAGTTTGGAGCATAAATCCTCATACGCGACTGCGCCACGCGCTCAAGGGCGACCGCGCATACCTACGTCTGACAGAGCACGCCTGAGAGCGGGTCAGTCATCAACCCGAACCGTTACCGATCCGTTTGAGAACTGTACAGTACGTGGCCGGCAAACAGTTTGGGCGACAGGAGAAACCTCCCCCACTCCCGTTGTGCTCGCCCAGACTATTGAGCCATACTGATCCTTACGACGCCACCGATGGCAACGTGGCTGCTGTTACATGGGTGATCTCGCGAGAGCCAAGCTCTGTCGGCTTCCGAAGCCGAGGAATGCAATTCTGAACAGCAGCTTGTGCGCCACTTTCGGACCTGGGCATGGGTAGTGTCGCAAAAAAGGCTGTCAGCAGAGGAAATCTTTTTGCTGGATCTCCTGATACCACCAGTGCAGCTAAGCCTATCGTCGAGAAGAAGTTTGGATGTCTTGGCAAGTACACAGTACGAATCGGCGTTGATGACTCACATAGCTTGGAGCCGCACCTAAACCAGCGGTAAGAATTCTGCTGTACGATTACCTGTGCTTTTGGAAAAAGGACGGACGCCCACTGGGTGCAGTATGAGATCTAGTCATACTTGTGGTGTAATGAGCAAACTGCAGTTCCGGGTGTAGTATCCCTCTGCCAGGAATTCCACCACCACCATATCTGGGTTCGGTACTAGCAGATTTGAACATCCAGAAGTGGGAAGCACATGGTCATTTAAACTATATTCGGATGTCGACAACAAGGTCGTTCACCATAAGGATCCCAGATTGAGTTATACCGGATACCGTACTGCAGTTTTCAAAAGTGTGGTCTAGTACTAGCAGCTGAAGTGCTCCGGTCTGTGAAGGTCCAAGATGTACTCATACTGCGTAACATACCGCAACGTGTAAAAACACGCCCTTAATTTTACTGCACTAAAACTGCGCTGTGTGTAATTCGGACTGCACTACTATTGGGAATCAACCTAACCTCAGGGGAAGTCTGGCCTCGTTTGAGCTGGTTTTTGCGTTGCGAATATTCACCAAATCGTAGGTACAGGGATAGCTCGACTACAACGCATTACTATCGTCAGTCCTCGACCCCTCTTACTGCCCGAAAGACCCTCATTCCCCAATCGCATCCGATCCCCCATCGTCTGTGTGCCAGGAAATTGAAAGGGACGTCCACTGGGTGCAGTACGAGGCCTACGGGTACCAATGGTTCACTAAACATTGTACAGTCTCACCTGAAGTAGTACTAGATCCGGATTTCGACGGGGTGGACATTTCGGTTCAGTAGTACTAAACTCGCACTTCTACCAAGTGGACGTTCGGGTCCAGTTACACTGTACCCGGACCTACACTGGTGAGCATCAGAGTTTAGTAGTAAGGGACCCTGGTGTCTACTTGGTGGACGTTTTGGTCTAGTAATGCGAGCCGAAAATCTACGCCGTCTGGAATTCCACGATGTCGCTTTACTTCCGGCGGCAATACAACGTGCCGAGTTCTATCCATAGTTTCACTGCACTAAAACTGCACTTCGTGCAATTCCAAACAGAGCACTGCTGCGGGTGAGACCCAATAAGACTATACCGGACGTCCAGTGCGTGTACCCGATATCAGGTCAGCTTTTACTGCAAATACGTACTGCTACATGTGCGGTACTTTAGAGTACCTCAGGGGACGAGTATGATACTCAGCACGCCGCAGCATCATCGATAGGTTACTGCCCCTGCTGCTGTTTCCACGCGTCCGTATTTCCTGACATGGATGCGGGTATCCACCAGGTGCAGTAGTGTAGTAAACCTTTCACAGCTACTGAATATTTCGGAATGCCCTGGCCTGCTGAATTCCGTGGCATTCTAAAACGTGTAGTTCGTGTAGCACGGCGGTTTTTTCGCATGGACGCCGACTTCCAAAAGTAAATTTTTTTGACCACCCGCGTCCAGTGAACACCCGCATCCACTACTCGCATCTCATTTCGTAGTAAAATATCTAGCTCGTACTGCAAACTGTGCGGTACACTGGAGTTTCGTACCTCACCTTACGTACCTTAATGTCACGTGATGACCTATAGCGTGCCCCACGTGGATAACCTTACCTTGAACCCTTCATACTCTTACTTGCGTTCAGACGGATTTTGCGCCACTGCACTGAAGATCGCCTCGCGCAATATACGCCATTTGTGGCTCTAGAAAACCGGGCACTATGCTCAGTGATGTTCGGCTGCACTGGCTCATCCAGAATCTTGCCGACGTTACATGCCAAGATATGAGGTGTAAAACTCCGCGCTGAATTTGGGATAGTTTCGTAGACATAGTGGAACGCAAAGAAGGACAAATGTACAGTCCGCGTAAGGCGTGGCAGATCTGACGAGTGGTGCTGGAAGGCGCCAGTCGAGTGCGTATTGAATATAAGACGTTTAACTGTGTCGCGGGGCTCAAACCTAGTGTTTCTGTCCTTCGCATTGCGTTCATGTAGTAGAGCCTACTTTGTTCATCGACCCGTCACTGTCTAACGATGCGCGCACGAAGTCATACATCAGGCACCGCGTGGTTTGCGCCGAAGTGTTCCCAGTTGCAGCGCAAGACTGAGGCCTCCAGCCAAGTCGGCATCCTTTCAGACGGAAGAACTTTCTACCTACGCTATATGTCTACCTATTCTTAGAAGCGCGTGGGCAGTACAGACGCCAGTACTTCACTCCACTCTTGCTGGAGCCGTGCTACAGTTGACCCGTGCAAGAAGGGAGGCACACACGTCTTGAGCTGAACAGTTCTTACACGTATCACACGAAGCGTAGAAACAAACTGGACGTCGTGTCGACGTCAGAGGATGTTCGTAAACATTTGTTTCGTGGCGTTGAAAAGTGAGTAACTTTTAAGATCGGTGCGGTGTCAGTACTGACAGGGGCCGAGATGTGGAAATGTGAATGTACATGGGCAGATGGATGTTGTTCTTCGGATTAAATTTGGCACAACCATCTGCTCATGTGTTTTCACGTGTGTATATCTCAGCCTCTTTCACGAGTGACACCCTCGTAGTCTAAAATTTCATTCCTTCTCAAACGTCTTTTTTTCCTGGTATCGCCGCCCCATAATCGCCCACTTATACGCGCGACCTTTCTTGCGGCTGAACCGAAGTATCTCTCAGCAGCTATCGTGTGGCCTGCTCACAGGAACCGGTTCTCGAACTGGCACGTAGTGTTTAAGTTTGTTTTACTTCTCGCTATTCAGCGACCTCTTCTCGTAGCTACCTAATCTTCCTCACTACATCTTTGAACGGCAATCAAATCCTCGAGGTCATCGGAGTCGAAACCATCATCTCTAGGTGTGACTTCCTCTGCCCCACTACTCCGTCCACGTTTGGGTCTGCAACCCCAACCACGTTCCCTTCGTCCCCACTGTCCGGCTCCTCACCTCTTTCATTATTTCTACGACAAACACGGGCCATATTAGTATCCGGGGACTGCGGTAGCCCTCTCAGTGCGTAGAACAACTGGTCCGGCACACCTTTCCCCGCCGGCATAAAGTACGCATGGTATTGTACCGTCAACTCATCCGCAATGCGGTTCACATATCCAGCCACAGCGTGCATGAGTTGCTTATGCCCGAAAAACGCAGAATTGGGCCTCACAATGATCGTTGTCATCTTGAACATCGTCGCCACTGCCACCAGCTCGCTCTCATCCCCGTATGCGCAAACGTGTGAATAGTTACAAACCCACAACGAGAAGCCCGCTGCCCAGCTCACGATTGCAAAAGAACCGTATAGTTTCCGCTATCAATACCCCGTCAAAGTCGATATGCGGCGCTTGCCGCGGGCAGTCCTTCCGAGTAACCAAAAACGTATCCCCCGTCTTAGGTATGAAAAGTTTCCTCTCAGATATCTTCCTCAGGCCGACGTAAGCGGCAAGCTGACCACCCCACATGTCCAACTGCGCACGGCTTCGCTGAGACCACACCGGAGCCACCACCGAGTCACATGCTTCCATCACCCGGCCCCGTGTACTGAAGTAGCGCGCAATTCCGAGCTCCCGCTTTACTGCGTCCCCTTCGTCTTCCCCCTCGTTCATAATCGGATTCCACCAGGTCTCATTCGGCCTTCGTCCTAGTGCATTCCACACGTTGAATGTCCTCGCAATGGACGAAAAATATTATTCGGCGTGGAAAAGCTTCCACGTGGGCGTCACCATGAGGGGCTCGAGACTTCCGCGCGAATTGCCGCTGCAGTCAGCGTAATTCTCCAGGCACGTGTAGCCGAGGTGCTGAAGCTCGCCTTGTCGCTTATCAACCCAGACCTCCTTTGCCATAATCCTTACCCCCGTCTGCTATACTCCTCCAGAAGTGCGTCTAGGGCCGACTGAGTTTCCAGATTTCCGAGCCCATATTGATACCCTCAAGCTCGGTAAGATACACGTAGCTCCCCATCAAGACCTGAGCCCTTTGCATGGCTACGACGTCCTTGATGGAGGGGTGTAAGTGCGCACGGTGCTGAATAGGCACGCGGACGGGAAGCAGCGAGAGCACGGGGTGCGCGTCTTTCGCCAGACATAGCCGCAACGTGTCCTCTCAGTACTCTGGCGGGCCGACATATGCCAGATTTTCCCGAGTACTAGTTGTTCTCTCTACCACCAGGGTCTTGTCCGCAGTGCCGATCGGCAGCTGGTTCGAAACCTTGTTGCTGAACATCTGCGGGGCACTCTCACGTTGGCCCGTGTTCTCCGGAGGCGCCCTGGTCTTCTCGGCCTTCTCTGTGACCTGTCGTCTCGACCGCCCCACTGCCCGTTCGACTCCACTAAACTTTCTGTACTGCACAACCTCCACAAGTCGAGGCTTTGGCCGTGAGGAGGGTGCAGCCGCCCTCACCCTGCCAAGCGCTTCCATGGCGCGCAACACTGCTGGGGCCTTCTGTGTAGGGACTGCAGGCTCGAGTGTATTCGCGAGAGAAGCATTTGCATGCCGGGTAGAGCGGCGTGTATAAGGAACAGCAGCTGGAGTCGTCACGCGAGCCGGGGCTGTGTGCTCGCTGGGCCCGGGAGCAGAGTGCTCAGTTATCTTGTTCGCAAGGCGCGGACCTTGTTGCGCGTGTCCACATCTTGTCGAGAGTCATTGTCTCTCTTCGAGAAGAGGCGCATCTGGGTCAGGTAGAGCTCCTCGACTGAAATTTTGAGGAGTTTCGATTGAGCAATCTCAGGCCGCAGAAAGTTGTCATAACTCGGGCCCTCTGCCTCGTCATACATCTCAAACAAGCCAAGATAGATTCGGAAAAGCTGGCGTGCAGACGCGTGGAAAGGTTCAGAATCAAACTTGCCGTCGCGATCTGCGTTGTTCATGAACCGCGACGCTGAAGACATGAACAGAGCTGCGCCTCCAGGGCTCTCTGACCAATAATGCTGGTCATCACGGTGAGCGATGCGGAGCATCTTAGAGGTCGACGTGTCAAAGGTCAGGTCGCTCAGCACTTTCAAGAGGCCTGAGTCTCGGGGGAAACTGTTCGCAACGTGTACGAAGCGGCGGTAGGCAGACAGGTCGGTTGCTGTCAGGAAAATGACCTGGGTCATTGCTTTCCTAGTTCTCTTCTGCCTTAAGAACAGGCGAGCCATGTCGCTCTCGACGGCAAGAGGCTGCGTGAAGAAAATGAATCTCATGAGGAAGTGGAAGAACGACTTGTCGAGGCGGACCAGTCAGGCGGAGGTGTTCTGCAGGGACGCGTTTGACATGATTTTCGTATCCCTGATGTCCCGTCCATCCTTTGGGAGTATAAAACGCACGCAGAGGCGCTCGCGAGCCCACGTCGTGCCGTTCTTTTCCTTTTTCAGGCTAAGTATAGCGCGGCGGCGAGCAAGACCGTCCACCCCAGCACATGTGGCACCTTCACACAAGACCGGGCCGTCCTTGATGGTCTCGTCAGCGATATCCGGTTGCTAGGGATTGTTGCACCGTCGCACTGTGATCGACATGACTCTGACGTCGTACTTACAGCCGCGCTGAACGATGCTGGCCTGGAGGCTGTCGATGGTGGCTTCCATGCTTTCGCGAAGAATGTGCTGCGGCTGTGTGGTCTGCGCAATATATACATACATCTCGGTTGCCTCGTAGTCGGCCTTTGAGAACGTCCGATACGGCACTGGTTACTCCTCGACCTCCACGCCAATCACATCGGAGTCGTCACCGTCAGAAGTCTCCCGTGGCGGAAAGCGGTCCGACGAAGGGCGCGCATGGCCTGAGGAGTCCCGGCGCACGCATTTGCATGGTGGCGACTCCGATGGAGACGGCTGCACCCCCACTTCAGCCCGGAATTCCTCCCCCATCGTCACCGGCTGCGAATCCCGCTTCGGATATACGCCTGCCTGCGGCTCCGTGGCCGATGCGAGCGAGTCGCGGATGGAGGTCGTGATGGGAAGTTCGTCGGTCATTTCGGACGTTCGCCGTTTGCGAGAAAGGGCCGACAATGGGAATGAAAGAGGAGGGAAGTTATACTAGTAAGGCGGAGAAGACGAGAAAGGATACATGTGCGAGAGTCGGTGCACGGGTTACGGTAATGAACGGAAATACTGAGAGAAGAGAGTGGTGGCGCAGATGGGCTAGGGAGACGAGGGCCACGGGAGGTTGAACGGGCACGGTTGGCGGCAATTATCGTCGCGCACAGAAAAGAAGCAATTCTCAGCAGGCCGCAGAAGCTATATATTTGACGTTTCAAAAACATAAGAATTTCCGGGACGGAGTGGGTGTAAGGAACGGCTGTGGTTGAGACATGCGCATGTGAAATTACATGCGCAGATGAATGTTGATT
Organism: Endocladia muricata; assembly: GCA_032356245.1. Classification (NCBI taxonomy): domain Eukaryota; phylum Rhodophyta; class Florideophyceae; order Gigartinales; family Endocladiaceae; genus Endocladia; species Endocladia muricata. The sequence continues at coordinate 29,480 of JAUKWC010051941.1, read as the reverse complement.
TCCGTTACAAATTTTGCAAATTCGTCTCCGCACGTGTTTTCACATGTGTAGATGTCAGCCCCCGTCACTAGTGCAAACTCTCTAGTCTAAATTTTTATTTCTTTTCAAACCTCGTCGTCGAGCTATAGCGGCCCCAGAATCACTCACTTTTCTGGAGGACCATTTTTGCAGCAGAGCCCAAGTCTTTCTCAGCCGCTATTGTGTGGCCCGTTCGCCCGGAGCTGGTTCTCAAACTGGCACGTAGTTTTGAAGTTTGTTCATTCGGACGCTATTTTGGAAGACCCTACCGTGTACTTAGAAGCGAAACTAATACCCGTAGTTTGTGAACAGCTTCTGGCCCTTCAGCATCACACGCGTTGCAAGGGTCGTACCGGCGTTCTGTGAACGTAGAGATCTCTGTGACCATTCTCCTCGATCACCGTAAAACTCCACGTTTGTGTCTTCCGCTCTAGAAGTACCTCTATTTCGCTCCTCCTCATTTCGAGGCAAGTATCGAGCATCATTCACAAACACTGCCAGACAAGATGGTGCTGTCAGGATGTATAACTTATGCCTTGGATCTTCACGTGGCTCCGCCTGCTCCTCGACGAGAAGGGCTACCCGGTTGAAATGTTTTTTAGTGTACCCCCAAAATTGTACCTCCGTAGATCTCACTTTTCCGTCGCGTACGCTCATAGATTTCTGCATACAGGAGGGTCCCATAGGAAAGAAGAATAGTCTCTCCGTTTTCGAAGACCCGGTCCGCCAACACCCCGGGTCCCACACCATCGTACTTTACCGTAGACGGGCCCACCACCACACACCTCGCCATCGCTTTTGCGGCCCGTAATGTTAGCGGGTCTTGCGTATCCAGCACGGCGTGGTACTTCGTCGGCGAGGTGCCTACCGAAGCATGTGAGTAGCGTAGGGCGAGCATGGGATCCCCGGCGTAGTTTGCAGTGAACTGGACTATGTAGTCCGGTAGACATTGATACCGGGGACACCCAGCAGGAGCATCCGCAGGGTTATTCCGCCTCCTGGCAGACACCTTCCATTTCACACCGGTCAAGTACCTTATGGCAAGCTCTAGAACCCGCGGAGAGCCACCAATGTCGCACGCGGTGGTCACAACGCTTTCGAAAAACGCCTTAACTAAGCTCAGTATAGCTTGATTGACACAGTCGCCATCCTCGTCACACCCCACTAGACGGCGATGTCTCGGAACCCCTAGACATGCTTTTGCAGTTGCGAAAGTACCATTGAACAGGTCCACCCCAGAGTCCTCCGGTTTTGAATACTGCAAAACTAGCTCGCTCATATCCTTCATGAAGTTCTGCTCAGGGCGAAGCTTCTTCATCCGACTGCCTTCTTCAGTTCTTCGAACCACCCCTCCGGGCCACAACCGCTGGATTCCATCCATATGACTCATCCATGCTGCGTGCGAAGACTGGACATAACCTTCGCTTTTGTAGCATACCCGCTCGAGCTGCACTTCAAGCGGCACATTCTTCCACCAGAAGTGAACATCATGTTGCATGACTGAAGCGAGGCCACATCCTTTAATACCCGAGTTTTAATTGTACTGACCTCGACCTCGGATGTAGATGACCGGCTGCGCCTCCACGTTAAACACGAGTTCCTTCTTCCGCCTCCCCCTCGACGCACTGGCCCGGTCACTCACCCCGTAGAAAGCCTCTGGGATGTAACGTTTGAGGCGCGGAAGACACATACCGAGTTGCAGATTACGGCAGAAAATGGTTTCGTGGCCGATTTTAGCAACCAGAGCGTCGAATATCGCGATAGAGGCGGCCATGTCCTTGTGGGCGAAGACATCGTCGTCAGAGCTGTCCGTACCCGGCTCGCCTCTGACGCTGAACGGAGGGTACGGCAACAGCAGCTGAACCTTACCCTCCAGGCGCTCACCCAAGTCGTCAGCGTGATGATCGAGGAGTTCGTGGAAAGTGAAGGTGTGGACACGGCAGTCCGACTTCAGCACGCCGAGCGACTCCGCGAGAAGGTTGGTCGATGGATTTTCATCGGGAAGCGATTCTTCCGAGGTCTCCTCCGGCGGTGGAGACGGGCTAGAGCGGTTTGCGCGTTCTTGACTTTTACGGAGGGGATCTTTCGGCTCAGGCACGGATTGGGTAGAGAGTGGATCGGAAAGCATCACTAGCTTGCCCTCTACGACTGTGTGTCACGATATCCCCTACTTCGTTTTCGGTACCCTGCAGGTCCAGGTCCATCTCCTCTTTCAGCCGAGAAGACAAAGAACGAGAAGGCTGAGCGGATAGTCCCACACTGAGAGTTGTGTTCGACAGTGTCACCCGCCGACGACGACACGGTCTTGTGTCTTCCGAATCGGCATCCGACAGCCCCAAATTCACCTCGATATCCTCTGAGCAGGCACCACCATCTTCAAGCGCTTCACGCTGAAGCCTTAAGTCCTCCCCGGTATCTCCGCTCGAATCGACAATTACCCTTGGCAAATGGTTATCGCGCTACGCAAAACGGTCAAGATACGGCCAGTTGCTGCGGCGCTGGATATCGTCCAGAGTCTCGTTTGCAATGATGGTTTGAAAGCTCGACGGGAACAGACTGGGAACCACTCGCATTACCGCATCCTTCTCCGCAGTTCGGCCCCACGCTTCCATACTGCTCGTACTCTCCTCCACACTTGCTACCGGATTTCTTCGCAGCGTGGTCTCCTGGGGAATGTGTGCAAAGCCATCAGCACGTGACCTCAAAGCCACAAAGTGCTGAACGTGCGGACGGAACGGATGGTAGGGTCCGACTAACGCCTCGCACGCCGAAATTCCCACTGCCTTCGCCAGCTCCGTCCAAGCTCGAGTTGGCAGTTTCACAGCAAACGAGAGACGAGTCCCGGTTTGATTCACCTTTCTCAAAGCGAATACATGTTTGATCCCGCGCCTCGAATGGCATACGTTGGTCGTGTGGGAGAACGTGAGAACCTTCAAGGTTCTGGGGCGCTCAACAGGAAAGTTTCCTCGAAGCTCTACTTCCCGGGCCTTGCTGACCTCAGAGGGAATGAACTTGGTGCCAACAATAAGGGACATCCCATAGCTCATCAACCTCAGGGCCGCATCAGCGACCTCCCCAATTCTCTCGTCTTTTCGGATCAGCAACACGGTTGGCCGCGCTGCGCGTTCTCTGTGCTCCATCTGCTCGCTGCCCGGCTCGCGATAGACCGGTTCGTTGCTCTCGATAGGAGGGCGGTAATCGCTGCCAGGCTTGCCCTGCTTGCTCTTCAGTGTGGCATTTTCCTTCATCGCCATTGAGGCCTTGTCGTCTGCTGCGATGGAAAAGTACCGAAAGGCCGACATAAGGAGCTTCATGAGGTCGAACTTTTCGTTTAACTCGGTCGAGGAGAGAATAGCAGCAAAGGCAGGGAAGCACACCCCGGCTGTCTCGGGCATAGTGAGTTCAGTCGGCTGCATGGTCACAATGCGGTGAGGAATGAAAGAGGAAAAGAAGCCAAGGAATGATGGGGACGCAAAAAGCGGGGAGCAGAGCGTCGCACGCAAAGACAAGAAAAGGACGTGGAGAGAAGTACAGTGAGGAGAGACGAGAACGAAGCAAGGATAGCAGGGGTGACCGCGTCGATATATCGGTATCGCGAGGGTGTGAGGTGACGTGCTGTAGGAGCAGGTGTGTACGGTTGGCATTGCGGACAATGAACACAGCGGCCGGGAACATGACATGCTTACCCACGGTCACGGTTCTATTCCTTAACAGCATTTACGGACAGTGGCGCACGCCTCACGAAACTTGGAAAAGTAAGCGCGTTAACTACGGTGCGGGGGGGTGTCACTAGCGACAGGGGCTGAGATCTATACATTTTAGAAATCAGGAGCATATGAATGTGCGAAAGTCGATCTCAAAAAAAACAAGTGTCTGTCCGTGTATTTCCACATGTGCACATCTCAGCCCCTGTCATTAGTGACACCAACCAAGCCTGAGGTTTCGTTACTTTCTGGAATGGACGTTTGTAGGCCCCCCGCCTCTGCATCCAGTCCCTCCGTAGACGCTTATAATATTTCAAACGTCAGCAGGTAGTCTTGGCGTCTGCGCAACCTTACAAGGGCCCCACTACCAGTGGCAGCTGCTGGCGGAGACTTCTACTGCTCAGTTCACGACAACTGGGACGTAGTTTTCGAACATGTTCTTCTGACCGAGCCTCCGTCTGTGCTGTCCTTCCTGTGACGCAGGTCTACATCGATGGCTCCGTCGTGCAGAAGAACGAGAAGCGATGTCCCGATGCGAAGGTCACGCAAGCGCAGCCATGAGCAACGGGAGGGGGAGGATGATGCCCCGGCTGCGACTGTCGCTGTGACTGCACAGAAGAGCCAGGTTACTGCAGCTCAGTCACGCCCGGCAGAAAGGCTAACGGGGGGTGGTCCAGCCCGAGACAACACCGGCGCCGTCTCCGTGTCGTCTAGAAGATAAACGAGCCGATGGAGCCACTGTTCCGGCCACTCACGCTGGTACTGTAACACTGGCAGGTCCACTACGGCGTGCCACCAACCAGATGGCTACTTGTCGTGCGTCTATCAAAACTGAATGCGGCTCGAGCACAGCCGGCCCCACTGTCCGGGCCGGACTTGCGTCCGCTTCGCGCGTCCGCACGACCGGCAATGCCGCCCCTGTGCGTTTCCATATCCGCCGCGGGGCACGGCAAACTCATTGTGCGACCCTCAGTCCTCCTGGTACATGGGGGTGGGACCCTCTGAGTCTCCATTTGCGCCCATGCCGTCCCGGACATGGGTTCAGACCTCCGTTGCAGCTCGCTCACAATTGATCTAGCGTGAGCAGAGGTAAGAGCTACAAGCGATGCTTGCCGAGCATACGGATATCGTCAGGGCGCAGGGGCAAGAGCTTCCTGGTCTCAACGCCAGGGTCAACGACTACAAGCAGAAGCTACGGAAGACCGTTCAAGAGCTTCCTGAGGTGCGGGTGACGACGAAGGCAAAGCTTTTCGAGTTCCTGCGCCAAAAATCCGAATGCAAGAGTGTCAAGTAGGAGAACGAGAGCCTACGCATGGCTCGCAGGACCTCTTGGAGCACGCAGCAGGCCACACCCGTTGCCGAAACTGGACATGGTCAGAGTCACAAGCGTTGGACACAAGTGGGAGCAAAGTACGGTGGTGTTGCTGAGACCAATACGAAACGGATTCTGAAGTGGTGCCACTGCGGAACTGCTGAGCTGGACCCAACAAGTTCCATTCTATTCCCAAACTAGGCGGGTCGCAGTGAGCAGTGCGTAGCGCGGGAGCTTTCCACGGATGGCCTGGAGTGTGTCGTGCCGATTCCACAGATGGCTCCTGCCAATCGTAAGGAGTACTATACGCGTGCCTACTACGACGAGGCGACAGCTCTGGTTGAAATGGTACGTGCAGAGCTTGGCACCGGGAACTGGTCATTCCTGTTTTTGGACGCCAAATCCCGTCGGGAGTGCGAGGAGGGTGTTTCGACAGACTTTGCTCAATGTGGCAGGATGAGGCAGACAATCTCTGAATTCAGGAGCGCGCAGAAGAGAAACGTCAGAGACAAGGCGTTCCAATGCCTTGGGCCTTTCTTCTTGATGTCACGGAAGACCACATTTGTATCGTGCAGCGAGCGGCCGGAGCGCTCATCTCAGGCACCTCAAGCGCGGGTGAGGGTGATAAGTTCAGAAGGAGAGCAAGTACTTCTAGACTTCTTGCGGTGGCGACTCAGCAAGGTCGACGATCTAGCACACGGTGAACACTCTGTACAGGAGGAGGTGTAAGATCTTGAGGAGGGTGACGTACTGTTGGGAAATTCATTCGGGAGCCAGGTCTTTTACGAGTTCCGATGGTACGATGCTCCACAAGATGGGACGTCCGGGTACAGATCTTTCATGCTACTCGCACGCCTCGACGCCTGGCTCCCAACAGTGATATCTTGTCTGCAGCATGCTGAGGGCCATGGCACCTAGCGCTGACGCACTTACAGCCTGAAGTTTTCCAAGTACGTGGTGTTTGCAACCGAGCAGATACTATGCAGCGTTTGCAGCGTTTCATGCAGCATTGTTCCACAAGAGATGATTCGGTATGGTTCTACTGTTAAGTGGGCGTTGTTCGAGTCGGTAAATGAGGGGATGGAACGGTCTCGTGAGGAGGATGGCGAGGATTTCTTGGCAGGCGCCCCTGGAAGAGCCACAAACGTGTTGAGGGTGGGTTCAGAATACAAATTTAATGTGACCGTACGAAAATTTTGTTTTCGGACAATATCTCCAGGATGCTTGTCGGTGTGTTCGATTAGTACGTGACACATGTAAACTCAAGCGAGGGACCGTATGAACTTTGCCATGTCGTGACTGGCCTGTCACGGATTCCGGTCACAACTCTGGACTCTTCCCCGCGTGCTGTTGATCGAGCAGAGGACCAGTAACTATCGACGCACTTAAAAGAGAGAAGGACGGAAACCGTACTTGTCTGTTATGAGCTCACTAAACAGATTGTAGTCCTCTCGTGTGATTAATTCTAAAGCAGAGAGAATGGCTTGTCCATTGGAGGAAAGGGTTCAGGTAGGATTGGCCGTGCCTCAAGGTCTCTGTAGAACCCGTTATTGAAAAAGGGATGGTAGAGCCAGTGGAGCTGAGGAGTGAAAGGGGGGATGTGGAAATTTGGCCGCACCACTTGAACTGTCTGGATGATGGCAGAGGCTTTGGGCAGGCCAAGACTGGGAGGAGCAGAATCTTGACGCCCTCGTCCCTGCATCTCTGGGAGGGAGATGGGATTTTCTGTGCGATTCACATTCTCATCTGGAGATCACCGCAAACGAACGCATTTGGGAGTATCAACAACGGCGTTGATTGGTGCAATATAATCCACGTACCGAACGAACGCATACTCAGCACATTGCAGGAATTCATGTTCATGCACATGGAAGAGAGACAGAACCTGGGCCAACCATACAGTATCTGTGTATTCTTCGTCGTCAGCGCGCAGGAGCCGGAAGCTGAATTGCTGCCCTTTCGTCCGGGCGAAGCTGCTATCCGCATAAACGCGATGAACGACATTTATCCTCGTTGCGTCGAGTCGATTGACTTTCAGGCCGTGATCATAGTAATCGGCGGAAGGAGAGAAGCTGCTGAGAACATATCCGCTTTTGACGATACGAATATGGGGAGCGTCACATGTGTGGACCGAATGTTGCTCGAGAAGGTAGGCGCGGACAAGGTCCAGCAGCACAGTGGTTCCGTGGTCACCACGTTGGAACAGAACGTGGATGCAGAGTTCGGAAGCTTCTCCGCGTAGTGACGGGAGCATAGAGGGGGTGAGGCAGCCTTCACTGCTTCCAAGAAGCGGCGTGGCCAAGGTTCCCCTTGTGATCGAGTTCGCGGGGGTATATTCTGAAGCCTTCCCTGACATCACCAATCCTATGCCTGTCGCTTGGATTCCTGTCCGGGGTTGTGAGGCGGCGCAATTGGGATACGGAGCCAACTTCAAATCGTACGGCAGCAAGGTTTTCGGAGTGCTAGATTCGGTGGACGCTTTCGTCCATAGCTGTTGCCCCTCGCTTGGAGGTGCGCCGGTAGTTTTGCTTGAATGCAGTCTGAACGTGTTCGTAAACACCGGCATTTAGATGTTGTCCTCCTCCAAAGTTGCGGATGTCATCTGCAAGGTGGGTGAGGATATGTAACTTGAATGTCTCGAGCCAGGTCGGGTGGTGGTCCCCAAAGATATGGAGCATGGAGGCTTTAAATTTATTGGCACGGCCCTCTAGGTCCTGAGCTTCGTCGAAGCTCCAGTGCTTCTCTAGTTCCAGTCTCGAGCTGAGTACTGCAATGACTGAGTACTGAGCGCAAATAGATGCGAGGAGCGCGGAGCCAGCTTCATAAACGCAACGGTCTATGATTCCTCCGATACTTGGACAGTTCGTGTCAACGCACTTGTAATGTCTGGAATGCAGCATGCCGCGGACTCCTTTATTTTTTTAGAGTCCGTTCAAGCGGCTGTCATTTTCGGAGGCGCAGAAGTCGACGTATAGGCCGGGAACGTACACGTCCCTCTGAATGGCAATCAGAACTGCGTTGACTCCGCGAAGGAGAGCTGTGCGGGTAGTTCTGAAGTGGTTCCGACTATTGCCGGCGGAAGCTTGCCCTATAAATACGACGGGGGAGTCGGGCGTAGGAAATATGCAGGTCATGATCAAGTTAGAGATGCTGAGACGAAAGTTGTGCGACGGGCCGAACCCGAAAATGGAGAGCCTGACGAGACGAGAAATGGGCGGGAGGAGAGGGCATGTCCCCAAAAAAGATGGCAACCACCGCAGGGAGGAGGTGGCGAGGGATTGCTGCGCCTGTGCGGTGGCTACTTGGGCGTCAACCGGCCTGCCCGACAATGTGTAAACGGCGGCGTCGGCCTCGGAGCCGGCCATCTTTCTACGATGGAGGATAGTGGACTGCGTGGTGGGCGTTGGGAAGGAAGCAGACGAGGTGAGGATATTTAAAGGTACTTCGGAATGGTGGCAGAGTTCGCTGGTTTCTCTGCCCGATCGATTGCCGATGATGTCCTTCGCCTCAAGTGTGTCGCAATAAAGGCTATTGAGAACTCGGGGACAGTTCCATAGACGGTGGAGAGCATTTGAGCATGTGAACTCTACGAGAGTGTTTTTCTACAGAGGCGATAGCACGGAGTGTAGGCCGGAGTGTGGTACGGAGCTTTTGGTGTCTGGTGCGCGAGTGGTCGAAAGAGCAGGACGGAAATGAAAGTCTCCATCGTCCACTGTGCGAAAGATACGGCTAGGAAGATAATCAACGACAGTGTGCCCGACATTATGCAGCGTCGCCGGAAATGGGCCGTGAAATTGAGGAGAGTTGGATGCGCGGGATAGGCGAAGAGGGCTTTGTTCTTAAGTGCAGTGGCGGACTTATCCATGTAGATCTGTATCCAACCTATAAACAAATGGGTCCCAAACGTCCCGGTGTCCCAGATGATACCCTCGAGCTGGCTACCCACGATTCTTTCCTTGAGGTCTTGACAAACTCGTCGGTGCACGTCAGTCTACAGGGGATGCCCGAAGAGATGCGTGTCGCTCGGAGGCGGGTCACCACGAGAGTAGAATGAGCAAGAATCTGCGTGAGCTTGAGCTAATTGCTTTCGCAGAATCTGGAGAGGGTCCCGCAATAAGGCAGTGCCGCAGGACCGACAACTGTGGTCCAAGAACCGAGTTGCAGCCCTGCGGGTTAAGCTTCTTCTCGACAACAGCGGGTGTGAGGGAGCGACACTCTCGTGAGGACCGAATGCGGCTTGCAAAGCAGGGTAAAGGGAAGTCAGGATCCCGGAGAATAGAGATGATCTCGTCAACCATGCGGGGGCTGGCAGTCCTTTCTACTTCGGCAAGAGAAACTGCGATAGATTTTACGTGGAGATTGGTCTTACTCGTCGGTGGTCCTGCATCAGAGTGACACACAAGTGGGAGAAAGGGAAACAGATACGCCGGAGCCTAATTAGATAGGACGTTGTCATTTTAGTGGACAGGAGATTCTGGGGTGGGTGAGCCTTGCGGAGAAGTACGGACGAGCCGACCCGGTCGCTTTGCTCGAAAGTGAAACTTTTGCTCGTGTTTGGAAGGAGAGTACCCGTCGGAAGACAAGTAGACTCAGTACCAAAATTTGCAGCGCATATTGAGGGCTCGCAAAGGTAGCGGCAAGGAGAGTGGCTGGCGGCAGGAGTGGGAGGACAGAGAGGTAGGAAGTTTTCCGCGGGGCGAGCTGTCGTATTGTTTTTCAGTAAGTACAACACTGGAGGGTCGCTCGTGAGCACTCCCGCGTTCGCTAAACCTAGCGCAAGTCTCGTGACGCAGGAATGGTCAAGGTGGTTGACGGGGTTTGCCATTCGACACACACGCATGCTACTCGCTGTGTCGACAAGAGAGCATCATGCATTCGCTGACGGCTACTACAACGAGAGGTTGGATTCGAAAAGTTATAATACTGTAATATCTGTAGTTGAAAGATTTTCAAATATTCGTACCGTCGAGGGTATTTTCAAGGCATGGGGGCGAAATCGCGGAACGTGAGAACCTGCCACAGGCTGTGTTTAAACCGCAGCGACGCGTGACGCCATCTCATCAGATCTGCGAAGGTACCCTGCCATCAACGGAAAGTACGATCAGATGGTTTTTCCCTGTAATGCGACGACGTGAACAGGTAAGCGGCGCATATTCGAAACGGTACTCGCACGGGCGAGAAAGGGCCGCACGGAAAAGGAGGCGTCTTTGAGGACCGCCAAGATGTGCGCTGTGCGACGCGATGCGGGGAGTGCGGGCTGTTTGAGGTAGGGAGGATGAGGGATTGCGGGTGATGGTTGGGTGTGGTATACAAACTGGAAGGGAAGGCGGGCGGAGCAGGTGGCGTCGTTGGAGACTGGCGAGGCGTTTAGAGGTCGATGCGATGTTGAAAGTGCGGGCTGTTGGAGGTGGAGAGGGCGGGCCAATACGGGTGGTGGTGGAATGTGGTGTTCGAACTGGAAGGATAGGCGGCCGGCACGGGTGGCATCGTTCAAGAAGGACCGGAGGCTTTGTGCTCAATGCGATGCGCGGAGTGCGTGCTTCTCAAGGTGGAGAGGGTGAGGGAGGGCGAATGATAGTGGGGTGTGGTGCACAAACTGGAAGGGATGGTGGACGGAAGGTGAGGCGTCGTCGAGCAGTGGCGAGACGTCTGGGATGCGATGCGAAGCGAGGACTGCGGGTTTTTCGAGGTGGAGAGGACGGGGGCGTACGGGTGATGGTGGAGCATGCTCATAAAAACGAAGATTCGTCCATATACTCTAAAAGGGCTATATATGGAGCAGTACGGAAATGTAGTAGAACGAGACTTGACGCTCACCGCGCGCAGCGAACGTTCGGTCTAGTTTCAGTAAATGTGATGCGTAGCTTCTCTTAACGCAGCTCCCAATGAGGCAAAACGACGTTTGCAAGTGCGAAAAATGCACTTCTTGAGCAGTAAAACTAGGGAAGGGCTTTTCCACGTCTCACTACGCTGCGCAGTAGAACTGTATTCAGGATTTCCACAGCCCGTAGTATACCAGGTAGTACTATTAGACTCGTACTTCCACCAGGTGGATGTCTGGGTCCAGTACTGCTCGTCCTCGAACTGAACTATTCGATATTCCTGGTCTAGTAATAGTAGCTGATATACTACGGACTGCAGAGATCCCAGTGTAGTAATACTAGGCTCGGACGTCCACCTGGTGGAAGTCCGGGTCTAGTAATGATACACTCGGAACTGTAGAGTGTGTAATAACCCACGGGTATTTCTAAACCTCGTACTGCACCCAGTGGACATCCACATCCATTTCCGGAAACATAGACGCACGTTTCTGTTCCATAACAGCAGCTACGAATAGTGATGCCCCCTTCACGAAACTCGGAAAAGTAAGTATATTGTTTAAGGTACGATGTGGTGTCACTACTCACAGGTGCTGAGATCTACACATGCAAAAACACATCAGCAGATGGATGTACAAAATTCAATCTAAAAATTAACACCCATCCGCGCAATCATTTTCACATGAGCAGGTCTCAGCCCCTGTCATTAGTGACAACCCCTACGTCCCAACAATCCATATGTTTTTCAAAAGTGAAATTCTGCTGTTGCAGCCTGCTCATAATGGCTTCTTTTCGTGCGCAACGATAATTGCCGCCAGCGGTGGCCGTTCAGCCTCCAGTGGGCGTCGTGTTCCTTCCTCTCCTACGCTACCACTTTCCTCTCTCCGTCTTTCCATTCTCTACCGTTACCCGTGCACCTTCCCCCGCACAAGGATTTTTTCTCGTGTTCTCCGCCTTCCCGTTATGAAATCTCTCCTCCTTCATTCCTACTGCTGATACTTTCTTGCGAGTGGCGTATTTCCGAAAGGACAGAAAGACGTCCCATCACGATTTCCACCCGCGACTCGCTCACGTTGGCCACGAAGCCGCACCCGGGGGTAAAATCGGAGCCGGAATCGCAGCGGATGGCGAGGGGGAAGGAGTTCGGGGCCGAAGCGGGCGTGCAGCCGCCTCGGTCGGAGTCGCCACCACTCAAACGCCTGCACCGGGACGTCTCAAGCCAGGCCCGCGCTTCGTCCGATTGTTTTCTGCCACCAGAGACTTCGCCAGTGAGGACTCCGATGTGGTTGCCGTGGTAGTCAAGTAGGACTAGACGTCGTGTCGAACTTTCTCAAACGCCGAGTACGAGTCCACCGGGGTCCACGTTTGTATTGCACAGACCATACAGATGCAGCACGTTCTCCTCGAAAGCACATACGACACCATCGATGGTCTTCAGACCGACATGGTTGAGCGCGGCTGCAAGTACGACCCTGCCATTGTGTTGATCATAGTGCGACGGTGCGACAAACCCTCGGTACCAGATTTCATTGACGAAATCATCAAGGACGGCACGCTGTTGCGCGAAGGTGTCAAATATGCTATGGTCGACGGCCTTCATCTCGGCCATGCTGTCCTTAGCCTGGAAGAAGAAAAGGACGTCACGGCATGGGCTCCCCAGCGCCTCTTCATGCGCCTTATCGGCTGAAGGGACGGACGGGACATGACAGATACGGAGATTCTGTCCGACGCGTCCCGGCAGAACACCTCCGCCAGACTGGTCCGCATCGACGAGGTGTTCTTCCGCTACGTCATGAGTGTCATCCACTTCATACACGCTGTTGTTGCGGAGAACGACATGTCCCCACTGTCGTCGAGTCGCAAGGGAACTGGGAAAACAATGATCGAGCTCATCCTGCTGCCAGAAACCGGCTTGTCTGCCTATCAACGGTACTTACGCGTCGCCGAGAACTTCTTACGAGTCTCAGACCTTTTGAAGGTGAAGAGTGACCTGATCTTCGACACCTCGACCTTGAACATGCTCGGCCCCACTCACATCGACGACCCGCATCGTCTGTCGGAGAGCCCTAGAGTCGTAAGTGTGCTCATGACTGCCACGTCGTGCTCCAGCAGCAACGTGGAACGCGACTGAAAGTTGCAATCTGAACGTTTATAGGCGTGCGCGCAAAAGCTTTCCCAAGTCTGCGTACACTTATTTGGGAAGTATTGCGAGGCGAAGGCCTTGAGTTGTGACGACTTGCTGGGGATGGAGATTGCGCAATCGAAACTCCTCAGAATTTCCGTCGAGAAACTCTATCTGAGCCAGATGCGCCTCTTCTCCAAGAGAGAAAACGACTCTCGAGAACCTCTAGACAAGCGCAGTAATGCCCGCTCTACCCGAATAAGATAACTGAGCTCTTCGCTCCCGGGCCTAGCAAGCACACAACCATGGCCTGCGTGACGACCCGAGGTGCTGTGCCTTGTACACGCCGCTCTGCCAGGCGTGCTCCTGCTTCCTACGCGACTGCACTCAAGCCTGCAGGCCCTGGGCGGCAGGCCCCAGGAGTGTTGCCCGTCACAAAAGTGCTTGCAAGCAATACAACGGTTGCTCCCTCCTCACGGTCAACGCCTCGACACGTGGAGGTTGCGCAGTCGGGGAGGTCTCGTGCAGTCAAAAGGGCGGTGGGGCATTCGAGACGAGGGTTCGCTGAGAAGACCAAGGCGGCCCAGGAGAACACGAGGGAACGTGGAGGTGCCCCGCAGATGCGTGAAGAAAAGGTTCCGAGCCGGCCGCCATTCGGCACCGCGGACGAGACCCTGGTGCTTGATAAAACGCCCGACACCTTGGAAAATCTGGCATTCGTCGGACGCCAGATCACGAAGAAGACAACTTGTGGTTGTGGATGGCGGAAGACCCGTACCCCATGCTCTCTCTGCTTCCCTCCACATACCCAATGAGCACCGGGCACACTTATACCTCACGAACAAGGATGTCGTAGCCAGACATATGCTTCAGTTGTTATTGGGGAGCTACGTGTACTTTACCGAGCTTCAGAGTACTGAAGTGGGCCCGGACATCTGGAACCCCAACCGGCCTCGGACACACTTCTGGAGGATTATAGCAGACGGATGTGAGGATCATGGCAAAGGGTATGTCTCCTTCGAGAAGCGACAAGGTGAGCTTCAGCACCTCAGCTACACCTGCCCTGAGAATTTCGCTGTCTGCAGCGGTATTCCGCACGGAAGCCTCGAGTCTCAGATGTTGACACCCAAGGGGAAGCTTTCCCCCGTTCAAAAGTTGTTTTCGCGGATAGCAAGCACATTCAACGTGGATAGTGCACTGGGGCGGTGGCTGAATAAGACCTGGTGGAATCTGATAGTGAACAAGGTGGAAGACGACGTGGATGCAGTAAACCGGTAGCTGGGAATCGCCCGCTCCTCCAGTACACAGAGCTTGGTCAAGGAAGCTTGCAAGTGGAGGGGGGATTTGGGTGTGGGCTTCGCGAAGGCGTGCGCAGGTGGACGCGTGGATGGGTCAGCTAGCTGCCTTTGTCGGTCCGAGGAAGATGTCTGGCAAAAAGCTGTTCATACCAAAGTCGGGGGGTCGTCCTTTGGTTACTGGCGAGAAGTGCCCGCGGCTAGCGCCGGGCAATGACTTTGACGGGACATTCGACGCGGAGACGCTGTGATTTTTACATTCGTGAGCGAGGCGTGAAAAAGATCATTGTGCCATCCAACTCTGTGTTTTTGGGCGTGGTCATCTCACGCACGCCGTGGCTAGATACGAGGATCGCGTTGCGGATGAGTTGACGATACAGTTCCATGTGTACTTTATGGCCGAAGGAAAAGGTGTGCCAGCCCAGGTGGTCAACGCACTGAGAGGGCTCCCGCAGTCCCCGGCCAGTGAGATGGACCGTTTTAGGCGTAGGAATAATGGAAGAGGTGAGGAGTCGGACGGTGGGGACGAGAAGAACGTGGTTATGTTTGCAGACTCAGACGTGGACAGGAGTGAAAAGGCAGAGGAGGTCAGTCCTACAGGTGATGGTTTCAACTCCAATGACCCCGGGGATTTGATTGCCGTTCCAAGAAGTAGTGGGGAATATTAGGTGGCTAGACGAAGAGGTCACTGAATAGCGTGAAGTAAAACAAACTTGACCATTACGCGCCACTGCGAGAACCAGTTCCTGCAAGAAGGCCACACTATAGTGGTTGAGAAAGAATTGGGCTCAGTCCCAAGAAAGATCACTCAGAAAAGTGGGCGATGTTGGGGCGGCTGTAGCAGGAAAAAAAGACGTTTGGGAAGCAATGAAAATTTTGACTAGGAGGGTGTCACTCGTGAAAGGGGCTGAGTTCTACACATGTGAAAACACATGAGCAGATGGTTGTGACAAACTTAATCCGACAAACAAAATTCATCTGACCATGCATATTGGCAATTGCACATCTCCGGCCCTGTCATCAGTAACACCTCACCGATCTTTAATAATCCCTACTTTTCATCGCCACGAAATACACATTTACGACCTCTCTCTCACGTCGACTCGAGGTTCAGTTTGTTTCTATGCGTCCTGCGATACGTGTAAGACCTGTTCAGCACAAGAAGTATGTGCCTCCCGTTCTGCACGGGTCAACGGTAGCATGGCGACGGCAAGAGCGGAGTGAAGTGTTGGCGTCTGTACTCCCCAGGTGCTCCTAAGGCCAGGTGGGCGTACAGCGAGGGCAGGATTTTGTTCCGTATGAAAGGATCCCGACTCGACTGTAGGCCTCCGTATTGCGCTGTAAATGGCAACACTTCAAAGCAGACGACGCGGTCCCAGATATATGAATTCGTCCGCGGATTATTAACCAAAGACAGGTTGATATACAAAGCAGGCTCTTCTACACGAACGCAATACGAAGGACAGAGCCACTATGTTTGAGACACGCGTTATAGTTAAACGCCTTGTGTTCGGCACGTACTAAACCGACCTCCTGTACTAGCACTCGTGCTGTACGCCACTTCTTAGGCGGATTGCAAGCTAGTCCTTGACTGCGCTCTACTATGTTGACGGTACCGTCCGAGAAATCAGCGCAGAGTTTTACTCATCATCTCTTGCCGTATAACATCGGCAAGAATCAGGGTGAGCCAGTGCAGCCGAACATCACTGAGCACGGTGGTCAGTTTTCTACAGGCGCATATTGCACACATTGCGCGTTGTGGCCTTCAGTGCAGTGGCGCGAAATCCGTTGGAGCACAATTAAGAGTACGAAGGGTCGAAGCTATGCTTATCCACTTGACGCACGCTAAAAGTGATCATGTGACATTGAGGTACGTAAGAAGAGATGCGGAACTGCCGTGTCCTGCACAGTTCGAAGTACGAGGTGGATGTTGTACTAGGAACTCGACTGCGAGTAGTTGATTCGGGCGTTCACTGCACACAGCAGTTCAAAATAGCTTGTTTTGGAAGTCGGTGTCCATCCGAAAACCCTCCGTACTACACGAACTCCACGGTTTGGAATGCTACGAAAGTCAACACTCCATGGCATTCCAAACCGTACAGTACGAGTGGAAGGTTGACTACGCTACTGCACTCGGGGAACGCCCGCATCTATTTCCGGAAACACAGACGCACAAGTCTGCTGTCTGAGGTCTGGTGAGGTCCTTCGGCGGTACAGTTCCTAAGCGGTGAGAAGAGATGAAGGGGAAGAAGTCTGTCAGTTCCGCAAGTGCAAAGAGGGATGTCCGGGTCGTTGGAAGCCAAGCAAAAGAGATCTAATGGACGGTAGTGCTGGGAGGGGAGCTGTGGCTGCGGTATGCGAGCCAGAGGAAGTCACAACAGTATGGCGGTATTACGCGGTTGTGAGATGTTGTGCTAGAGTAGTGGGTATGTGGCAGTTGTACTGGAGACAGGTAGAGTATTGGGCGGGATCACCGCGTATTCACAACTAGCTATCTTTCTTCTGTGTGATAGGAGCTGCGACCTGGGTCGCACACTTCGCAAACGTTGGAGCCAAGACCTTCACGCGACACCTCTACCTTGTTGAGCTGTCGAAGGCCCTGACCTCTGAAAGGCAGAATTCTGAGTAGCTCATAATTACGCCTCCGGACGACACCCGTCGTCGGACAGAGAGCTCTAGAGTGGTTACTGAGTTCGTGACTTCTGCATCGCGGGTCATCAACGATCCGGACCGCAATGAAATATTCGAATACATCCCTGTCAAATCAATCTCCGATGACCCACAGAGTCTCTGCTAGGCCTTTTAACAAAGACTGGAAGCTCTCTGGAAAGTTCCAGTTGAATCAAGGAATGACTTGGGATACCAACAGTGGGAAATGGCGTGCCAAGATAGTCATAGAGTCTTGGTGAGATGCACAATCATCCTGGCCGTACAAGACTCCCAAAAAAAGCGATGAGGATCATCCGGTCATCGTTTGTGGATACTTGCTATAGATTCGAAGTATCGGTGAAACTTATTGCAAGAAGACACAGGTTGTTCACGATGATCAGACTGATAGAATCATATCTGCAGTCATTTGGGTGTCCACATCTCACAAACTACCTCCTTTCGTAAGAAACATCGTGGGATCTTCTGTCTTGTTCCGCCAGTGTCTGGTCTGATTTTACAAGGTGCAGGCGAAAATTTTGAAGCTTACGCCACCTCAGACCGCTGGAAAGAGAAGTAATATTCAGGTAATTCTATAGAATGAGAAGCAATTGCAACCATCACACTTAGTGGCAGCCAATTCGAGACATCATCGACAATGACAGAACTCTGCCAACCGTTCTTAGTGCAGAAAATGTTGGTAGCCAGCTATTGTCTCATGTTCGTTACAGCTGACGAAGATGTTAGGACGCGGAGTTTGGAATAGCGCAGCAACACACATGTGCGATGACGTGCATAGGACCTAAGCGCACCTAGGTAGTCGATGTCACTGTTTTGATGATGTCTATTTTGACTCAGTCGGCAGGTAGCATATTTCGAGCACATGTTTTTGTATCACCGGCGATATTGTCGCATGTTCAAGAACTTTCCAGGGGCTATATCTCAAGTGGTGACAGTAACTAGCAATTTATGCTCGGCTATTACTATCGGTGTGAGCCGGGACTGTACCTAGATGGCTGCGCACCGGATGTTTTAGGTAGGTTCTGTTTATATACTCTTTTGAATACGAGCTGGTGATGTTCGTCGTCCTTGAAACATTTGCACGTCTGAAGACATCATCATCCGACACTTTGAGGTACTGGTTTCAACAATTCATCACACCATTCCTACTCGATTCATCCGTCGTCGATAGAGCGGATCTGCTGATCTATTTCTGCTGCATACATACTCGGAGTTTAGTCCCATCGCCACTCTACTAGGGGTTGCTCGTAGGAATCTTTAAAGTAGCAAAAGTTCTAAACAAATGCACCTTCTCATGTAGTAAAGTCGTTCCGGAGCTAGTGGATTTGATTCAACGACCAAGGCACATAAACTATAAAGTTGTATCCCACACGTCTCCATGCGCTACAATCCACCTCCTCCGCCAAAAGCATTTAGTCAATGAAGCTGTATGAATTCTACCGAAAGTGACACATACAACATTGGTTGGAAATTCGTTTACTACACCGACTAGAAATTTCGAACGGAAAAACAGAATCATCCCCGTAACAAACTTTGTAAAATTTCACGACATGGTATTAGCCCCTTAGGTTTGGAGGTTCGAAAATGACAGAGACATGAGTCTTCGATGTAGAAATTGTTTTGCGGAAGTCATGAAGCGAGCTGTGATGTCTGGATATGACCAGCTGTGATATTCTGGATGTACTCTTCCGTCATCTTGAACTAATCAGATGCACAAGGTATGATGGTAAATACGAGCAAACATCCCCAGACATAATCGTACATAGAACGAAGGAACATAGAGAGGTTGTACGGTAACTTGGGAAACATTTCTAGTTGCTCAGTTTTATTACTAAAACCAACCGACAGACGAAGGTCAGATAGTTCAACCAGTTGATAACATCGCTACTTTGATGTGAGATTTCAAACTCCAACATGGAAAAGCTGCGGCACGCAACTCACAGACAGATATCCTCAACTAGCTGGGTAATAGAGTTCGCGGTGAAAAGGGCTTCTACGAATGAGCCGACTTCAAAGACTTTGCTGGCATCCCCCCCGGCGATCCTGAGTAGTACGGAATCATCTGAGGTTCCTACACCAACCGCACAAACCTCGCCATTGGTCACAGACCGAAAGGCGTTTGCCAGTGTAAAGATGCTTTCTCCTGTGCTTCCAGACCCGTCCCCAAACACAACCAATTGGTTAGTCTCTCCAGGTCTGCCAGCCAGCTGAGACAAGCAGTAAGCGACTCCACTTGGGAAAGATGATCCAGGTGCACCTCGTTCGGCATTTAATATAACTCCAAGAGCCGCCCCAGTGTCATCACTGAGCGGTAGAATCTCCGATCGTGTAGTCCCGTATTGCCCAACTGCAATTTTCAAATCTAAATCAATAGATAATACAGAAAGGACGTCAAGCACAAATTCCTTTTGAGCTTCGTATTGTGTTGATGATATTGAACTGGTGGCATCAATTGCAAAACAGATGTTGGCATTGCAACCACCTACTGCTGCAATTTTTGTGCGAAGCCTGTCGACGGTGTCCTTTGAAACGCGAACTTTTCTGTCGACATTGTCGCCTGCAATTGGGATAACTACCCATACAGCAAGGAACAGAGAAAGAACAACACGAAATGCCATCTTAGGGATGTAAAGTACCCCTGATGTGGGATAGTATGAAGTGATTGATAGTGAACTGGCTGTTGAATGAGATACGGCCTCGACCAGATATACACTTTTTAGAGACCACTCATATACAGAACTTGATGAGCGGCAGAAAACACAGCCAAGTGTTAGAAACCCTCGTCTTCGGATATATTCAGGGAGAAACTAAAAGGTTCTGCACAGGATGGTTTACGCAGCAATACCTGGGAGAAAAAAAGATTCCCACTCTTCACTGCAGATATTCCACCGTATACTTCTGCGCTGGTCGTTCTAACTAGACATCACGAGTTAAGAAAAGCGAGAAATGTGCTCCGTCAGTAGACTGGCTTGTGGTCATAGTAACTACTGGACTAGCGGGAGCTCTGTATCAAATTGGGGTCCGACGACGGATAAGATGTCTCTGTAAAGCTATAAACCTCCGATGCACCCACGGAAATGTTTATTCTTGATAATAGTAACTACAAGCCATACGAATGAAATATATAATACAATGACTTACGGCATTGTCTTGGTGTATTGAGGATAAGTACAGTTTCTACGATAGGTCCTTCAGTCATTATCGAGTGCATCTGCGCTTTTACAGGACAATAAAAAGTCAATATAAACTGTTACAGCCCCGAATGATTTGTTCGACATTCACTTGAAACTAACTAGCAATGCACAATGAACTGATCCCTAATCGAGGCCAAACAGCCATGAAATGCATGGGTGTTGCTCTTCAATTGATGTCGACAATGTATAATATTTTACCGGTGGAGCTATCAAGAACAGGCAAATTCTACTTTTGATTACCACCAGACAGTACTTCCTCGCAACGCTTCCTTAACGGTGGGAAGCCACGTCGTCGAAAACTAACACTCTGCATTATATTTATTCGATGACGCACCTCCGTCAAAGAAATGGTCAATCATGACGCTGCATCTGTCCAGCTACCGACATAACCACCAATTGGTACGTAGGTACAGATCATGATTGAGGTGCCTCGCTCAATATGTTTCACTGAAAGTCCAGCTTATGTCAAGACTGAATCTTCTTAGCTGCCGCGTTGGTCTAGACTTCTATCCTGTACACCTTGTATATGTACAATACGACATCTAGTGCTTTAATGTACATACCACTGTACTACTACAGATTCCCTATCACAACTTCAGAATACTACAGTTGGCTCAAGATCTGTACGACCCGCCTCATTTCGAAAGACTTGCTTGACTAGTGATTAGAGATCCGTCCAATTCTTTTTTTGGAGGTATGCAATCGAATGAATCGTCGCATTCTTAGCTATCGATATTGTTCAAGGGCCTTATCAGCCAACGAGCGCATGGTGCATATATTAGAAAGTTAGTTTGACTCTTCACCCGGTCGGTTGGTTCGTCCTCCCGAAAAGGTACACGGATAGGGAAACCACCAACCTGCAGAGGTAGAGTCTCTCTCGCGTGAAGCCACGTTTCGTCTACACGAAACTTCAGGGTATGCGAACGGTACAATAAGCTCATATACGTCAAAGTACTATTCTGGATGGAGCTCACCGGTATACCCCTGCTTTGTAAAACTTGAGCCATCCCCGTCCGAAATGTATATAGCCTGAGAGTGCAACCATTACTTCTTTCCGAGAGCTTCGGAAGGGAGGCACTTAACCGAAATAGGTGACATCGGACTGTATCCTACTATTACGGTCAGAAGCACAAACTAGTGAAAATTTTATAACTGAGCAAACCAGATTATGACCGACTTCAATCTAGTCAGCACAATTGATGTTGATGAACAGTACTTCGTGTGACTAATGCCAGTAATAAAATTGGTAACCTGAAAACGGCCTTCTATATCACGATGCAGGTTGGAGTTCATCATTTCCTTTAAGATAGGGGTTGGTGCAGATCGCCCGTAATTACTATACTGCCATGCAGTTCAATGACATCGGTTTCTTGAATACAAAGATTCAGGATTTCGCTTTCCGTAACTTTGTGATTGTTGCTTTGGATCACAGAGATGATGGTGTTTGATATGTCTAGTGATCGTTCTAAACATAGCTGTGTTACTGAACAAATTAATTCTATGTGTACTGCGTTAAGAGACTATGATAAATAGAGAGCGTGACGTATACTTGGCCATTTGCCTCATGGCTAGCGGTAGAATGTTGACACTTCTTGCAAGCAGATTTGCGGCATGGTACACCTGACATCGTATGGAGCGTGTTGGTGCGAATAGCTTGCAATCAGACCCCACATAAACTGTCGTGGAACACCAAACCTCGGCTAGCACGGTACGAGTGCGACATTCTGGGTAACAGGTTAGTTTGGCACTGAGCCTAAATACGTCGTAGCATATCGCGAGTACTTCTTACACATTTTGATCTTCTAAAAGTGTGTTATATGTCCATACAACACACCTGTTGTGTTGTCCTAATAACTTGTAGATATATAACCTAGAAATATATCTGTTTTGTGACTCTAACAAAGAGCGCACAAGAGCTCGTGTCCTTCCAGAGAATGGCGAGCCGAGGACGACTGTAATAGCAGTCTCGCTAAGGGAAACTGCGCAAGCTATGTGAAGAACAAACAGTGCTTTACTAATTACAATCAACATGTCGTATTTTCTGGATCAAAAGTAGATTAAATTTTTACCAGCCTTAATGTCCGATATTTCTACATAACTATACGGGAACCGATCTGGAGGCTGAAATATGAGCGCAGACTTCAACTTATGCTGATATCCATCCATCTAGAACGCACTGTAGTCGTAGATCTACTGTCTTGCGTTGAATCAGTCTTCAATCATTTCGATAACAACTCTCCCTTTCGAGCGGCACTCCGTGTCAACGTTTTCCTCTCTTCTAAGTTACATCAGCCTCATAGAGCATGATGTTTATCAGCGGTACAACTCACATAATGACAGGTACTTCCATGTTCAGATAATAGATCTCCACCCCAAATAGTACGTGATGAAAATGCCAATGTGTCGTACCTTCGAGCATATCAGCATGTGGGGCCGATACGGAACCAATGTCGCTCAAATTGGGGGGAGAACGTAAACGGACTCTGCTGTGTTCGCGATGACGATCGGCGCGAAAGTGCCACGCGTGACGAGCGAGAAGAACAGCGGGTGAGTGAAGCCAGGGGTCCACGAGCGAAGTGGATGTTCCATGCCCACACGGCCGGGACGAGTCCAGTGCAGAAGCCCAAAAATCAAGTTTCTAGAAACCGATAGACTCCTCTTGCAGGATCCAGTACTTTGATGGGCCTTCAGATTTGTAGATCAGATACAGGATTGTTGACGATTGCCTTTCATTCTTTGCTGGGAAAGTGAACAATAGGGCAAGAACGTAATGCGTTAGTCACCGCATAGACCACTTAATCGAGCATCATCTCTCGTCTCGTTCGACTAGAAAATGATATCTGCAGTAGTGTTCCCCGAACCAAGAAATGAATGTAGGCTATGTCTCGAGGCGGCATAGGTCCATGTATCGGCCAATCATCCGATTCCGTCGGACAATTGGCCTCGCACATTCGGAATTTGCGCCATATAGGGCTACATTGTTGAGGATTGTTTGTGTACTTGCCCTCTTCGGTTGAAGCTTGGCTTCCTCCGCCCTGTTCATTGGTTCTCAACGCACCCCGAATGTTTTTTGAACCTTGATGTTTGCCTCATGTCAGATCACCTCTCGCCCCGGGCGGAGTCAAAGTCACGACTGCAGTATATAAATATAAGTTTCAAGTATCTGCCAGGCTTTAAACTTGTAGTATCTCGATCCGTTTACCATGGGATCTTTTCACGTTGAAGTACGAAAATTTCCACATTCATTTTTAAATTTGACAACTCAATTCAATGCCATTCGGGCCCCAGGGATAGGTTCTGTCCCTGAGTCAAATTCTCACTGGATGCTTTTGTGCTTCGAAGTTCTCTTCACTAGATTCGACCGGCTCCAAAATAGGTGCCTTTTAGGATGGGTTTGAAGCGCCCACGTCAAGAGAGGACAGCATACAGTGTCATATCTTGCAACTGTATCCCATAACGATACAACGAATTTGGAGATTGAGACTACTTCGGCCAAACCATTGGGAGCTTGGGGATCTTTTTCAGTGTCGCTAGACGTTCGTAGATGATAGCTGGAAAGTCAATAAGGATTGCCAGTCGAGAATACAGAAAAATTGTATTTCTCAAATTCCCCAAACGATTTAAGCACTACAGAACTGTTCATTTCCACAAAACTTATGTGCAATACGTGCAAATACCACCTGAAATAAAATTCGAAACGCTCTCGAGATGACAGCTGTAGACGCCTGGGCCAATACTGTGGGTACATCCCGAGAGCGTACATTTTGATATTCTTCATATATTTACAAACTCAACATCATGGCCGAAAAGCTGCATCTGTTGCCTTTCTATCAGACAAAAGATCCACTCACAACGTGGGGAATAGGTGGGCGCCAAATGTGCCGTCAAAGTACAATTTGTCGTGTGGGCTTTAAAATACTGTTCTCCTGCGAGCTTTGGATGCTTTGTCGACACCATACCATTGTCAGTAGATCCATCTGGGACTGGACAGCAGAAAGAAAACGCAGTCAATACCATGGCCTGATGTCATCCTAATTATAGTTTTGGGGAGTCATCGATACAGATATCTGGAAGAAAGCTGCGCACTATTGTCACCTACTCTTCACTTTGCGACTGCTGAAAGAATACGAGATAGTGCTAATGACACAGATTGTATCTGATAATCGAAGAGCGAATTCCACAGTGGTTTTCAATCTCGACGCCGTCGAGATGAGGGCTCCCGTGAAAAGAACTCCAACTCTCCTGGTAAACGTAGTCAGAAGTCATTGTTACATCCGTAGAGCTGGTGACGTAGCGTACACTTCGATCAAACCATATGGATGACGTGAGAATAGGCTTTGAAATTACCACCATGATGTACGAAACGTTGTCAGGTATTTACAGTCCGACAAGAGAGCGATTACAGTATCCTTTTCTGGCTGGTTTCAAGATAGTGGTACAACTGAGGCCATTCTTGTGAGGCATCTTTCTGTCCCAGTCGATGGAAAGTAGGGGCCGGTAGAAACGCCTCTACACGTGTTGAATCATTGCCTCAACCACTTGGGGAGGCATTAATGCACTATAGGTGTATCTTCTCCCGGATGGGCGGTACATATTACTGATGGATCGTGATGCTGGTTGGGATGAGCAGCGATGCCACTGAGAGCGCAACCCAATAACCTAATTTCACATCCGCATTTGGGCTCCCAGTCAACCGAACCGTTGTGTGCAATACCGCTACAACTCCAGTTCCCTTCTGACCCACACCACCGCGACATGGAATCTGTATTCGATGTGATATAAGGTGCCTTGAAGTTCGTGACCAGGTGGATATCTCTTGCGTGACCAAAGACATTGACCAGGTTCGGTCGGGGATATTTAGTCCGAAGGCTACATTTAGCCCTGGCACATATAATGTACATGTGTGGCTACTTCGGACGTTTGCAAGGCATGATTTCACTTAAAGAAGAAGACGCGATACGCTTGCTACTAGGGATCCAGCCTCAAAGTGTACAATAATTGCTCATCTAGAACCTCTTCGTCGGAACCAATAAACTGAGAAGTCATAGCATTACATCTCTTAGTACCGGCTCGAAGTAGTCTTTATGCAATTTCAAGCTTATGCAAATAATCGTCCAGGTCGAATGGCGCTGTTGGAAAATATACATGATGTATCCTCAAATAGGCAATGGTACAGAGGGGAGGCCCGTACAAATAATCTTGACGATTCGAGAGACGGCGTTTCAAGGCTTAAAGCGTACGAAGGATCTCGCCTCAAACTTGATCTCGGCACGAGTCGACACTGTACCACTGACCTCAGCGACTAAGCTAGATTCATATGAAGTTGTGCTTTTCTCCAAACCCAGGCCTTATACACAGTCAGATTTATTAAGGCCAACGTCAATTCCCGCTCCGATAGTATTGGAATGATCCTACGTCTCCTCAATACTGGGACCGACAGTTGTGGTTCCTGTTCAAGCAGTATTCCTGGGTTTTATTCTGCTTTGGGGGATATTGGTTGGAGTGAAATGACTAGACCGCCTCGGTTAAGCTGCAGCTGACAAGGATATGAGTCGCATCTCGACTATTTGAAGTTGAACATACTGACCTTTCTGACGGTTCCTGATACTTTGTTGCACTTTCAGTTACAACAGTGCACTCGCAGAAACTTCCAGTCGGATGTCTCGTTCCGAGTACAGGTCTCAAGTCGGGACCCAACGTAGCGACGGAGGCCGTAAGTGGGGGACCACTATTTGAAAAATCTGATACTTGAAACAATAATGTGTGCTGGACTGGCTTATGCTTCCGTTGAATTTGGACTGATGTACAGTTTGCCATTTTCTAACAATATACAACAGCCCCTTGGTGAAAAGGTGAAAAGACCAGAAAGTCGTAAAAACACAAAATTTCGACCGGCAAGTTGGTCTCGTATAACGCTATTTCTACACATGAAACGAGCAGAGGACTACAGGCACTCCAGAGATAATAAGGAGCGAGTCAGAATGGAGATAAGATCACAGAATTATATACTGTGTAATCTGTCCGTTCGCAAGTACTTTTAATGACAATCTCTATGTATCTAGTCGTCGAGAGTATTCCGGTACGCCTAATTCACATATGCAAGATCGTGCGAGGTAGCATGTGCCGGTAATCGCTACAGTGCACCGTCTTACACGATCCGGCAGTTTGCATCGTCGGTGTAATTGTCGTGCCTGGGGGTCCTCTTCCGAAGTTCATGCTTTCCCCCATCTCAAACACACTTATTACAATTGCAACGAAGACCTTTATGTTCTGAAAATTGGAAGTGGACCTCCAGCATAAGCAATGTCTGACTAGCCAGTCCCCTGGTACTGTAATATTTGGTATGCCATGGAATGCTGACATCCATGGAATCCAAAGAGTAGAGTTTGTCTACTACCACGATTTGCTATGTGGTGGAGTACTTGCCAAGTACTAGTTTTAAACAATACCGTGCAGTGAAAGTGCACACCCACTATTTGGAGCTCACCCCGTAGTGAAACATCGAGCTCGCATGGCGAATTGAGCAGTACGCTGCAGACTCGCATCTCATCTATCATACCCGAGTGGCCGACGACGAACCTCAGCTTCCCACATGTGGATAACCTTTGCTTCGACAGTCCATAGTCTTCACCAGGCTCCAACGGGTTGCCTGCCACTAAACTGAAGACTACTACACGCATCATACATCGCTCCCCGTTGTATAAAACTGAGAGCTGTTCTCGCAGAGATTCACGTGTACTGGCCTACTCACAATTCTAGCAACACTATGAGGCAAGAGAGAAACCGGGAGAGTCTTTTACGAATTCTGCGACAGCACCTTGGCCGTACTGGAACTCAGGGGAGGGCCACCTCGTGACCTGCGGAAGAAGCACCACATTAGATGAGTGTTAGTCCACGGCGTCACTCTGAGGCGTACCCAGAAGAACAGATTCTACGGTATTGCAATTCTCAAACCTGCTGGTGCTGGGTAGTAGAATATGCTCGGTGCATCGTGCCGGCACTGATCAACAGCCTGCGCGTGAAACCGTGTATTAGGCACTGCGTTGTGGACGGTGAGGAGTTGCAATCGGGAGCCTATTTCTGAGGCGTGTATTCAGCTCACCATCTTGTCAACTTTCAAGTCATATCCTTTCAACATGACTCCACTTCCTATCCATACTCTGCAAGCCAGGTGTTCTTCGGAGGGCGAAGGGACAACACACGCCAGCCCTCCACTCCGCCCCTACTTCAGCTGTTATACGAATACCTCCTGCTGGACAGGAGGCGCAGGCTTCTTGTCTTAAACAGGTGTTTCCGGTATGACAAGAACGGTAGAACCGAAGTGAAGCGAGAGGCAAACGTCAAGAGGGGTTGTCGAAGTGCATCATATGAGGTCCAGAAGTAATTATTGGTTTTCGTATGGGTGTGTTACACGTGAGAGTCGTGGCGATTTCCTCGTATGTAAGTAAATGAGCGAACTGATGTTAATTGTGGGCATCACTTTCGCGTATGCACACGGTCGTCTGCTTGCATATGAGAAGGCCCCAACCACTGCCTTCAGTGACGGCCTCTAAATCTAACTTCTCATTACTTTCGAAATTTCTTACTTCTGCTAGGGCACCCCCCAGATCACCCACTTACGCGGGCGACCACTACTGGAGCCCGAACCGAGCTTTTTCCTGGGGCAATTTCGTGGCGCGCTTGTGAAAAGTAGTTCCCGCCTCTGCATTTGGTATCTGAAAGGGGGTAATGAACTCTACTCTGCAACTTCTCAATGCAGCCGTTTAATCATTTCCCATACTTAGTCCAACAACAGTCAAATCCTTATAGTCGTCGAAGTTGAAACCAATATCTTTGGGACTAGCCTCGATTTTTTTACTACCTCTGTGTACGTCCGAGTCTGCAAACCCAACCGTATTCGCGTCTTCCTTCCGCACTGCCCGACTCTTCAGCGGCTTTCTTATTCGCAAGACTGACATGGGCCATATCGCTGGCCAGAAAGAGAGCAATCCTTCTCAAAGCATTAACTACACGGTCGGACCCCCCTCCCCTTCCAGAATGGAGAACACGTAGTACCGTACCATCACCTCGTGTGTGATGAGATCCTCCTACCCAGGCCTCGTGTACACAATATGGTGGTATCAATACATCGCAAACTTCGCCCGCACCGAGATCTCCCTCATCTTAGGCACTGCGACCGCTGCCCCTTACTTACTTTTTTCCACACATGTAATCGCGTGAGAGTAGTTTGACCCCTAAAAAAGGAAGCCCGCCCACCCGCAAACGGCTGCAAATAAGCTCATAGTTTCTGCTTTTATTACCCCGTCAAAGCCCTTATCCGGGGCTTCCCGTGGGCAGTTGGCCGCAGACAGCAAATACTGACCGTCATTCTATACCGTGAGAAGCTTTATCCCCACTATCTTCCTTTAACTAATGCAGCTGACAAGCTGAACCGCCTCCGAGCTCAGCCACGAATGACTGCGTGAGGCCCACACCATATCCTCCGTTGGCATGCAAGCTTTCATCACCAGGCCCCTTACCTATGAATAAAGGGCACTTCCGAGCTCCCGACGTACTATGCCGCCCTCTTCCTCCCCTTTATTGGCAGGCAAATTCAACCACGTCTCATTCCCCCACAGTCCCAGTGCGTCCGCACAGTCAGATGTGCTGACAGTGAAGGATTATAGCTTTTTAACTGCACGAAGTTTCACTCAGCCGAAATGTTGAGGGGCCCAAGGCTCACCGGCAAATCGAGGCTCCAGGCAGCGAGGTTCTCAAGGCAGGCGCAGCTCAGATGCTGAAGCCCACGTTGTCGTTTCACAAAGCACAAGAGCCAAATCTCAACTACAGTCCCCTCATTCGTTAGCCAAAGTCCTCGGCACGTGCGTTCGTGGCCAGAGGGGCTTCCGGGTATCTGGACTAAAAACCTCCTCGTCCATATGGGTGTAGAGTATATAACTGATGACAAGGAACCATACCTGAGGCAATGATAAGATTCGCTTCTCTATGATGGATAAGCGTGCTCGGTGCTACATATGAACGTGGATTGCGAGTATCCAAGACGTTGGGTGCAGGTCGTCTTCCGCGAAGACCTGCAACATCCCTTCGGCGAGATATGGCGGGCAGAAGGTACGACTCGATCTGAAGTTTGCACGTTATCGTATACCACTACGACTTTATCACCATTGTCGACCACTAGTGTCTATTGGACATTTGGCCTCATATGAGGCCAAATTGCCTCATATGAGGCCAACTTTCAAGTCGGAATATAAAATCATTAGAAATTTTTTTTAACTTCTTCTTTTTGCCCAAGCGACGCCCCATAGTGTTGACAGTTCGGACAGGCTAGAGCTGTCCAACTTCACCGACA
>JAUKWC010051830.1:0-42652 GCA_032356245.1 Endocladia muricata | reverse complement strand
CGGGTAGCTACGATCGGACAGGATAAACGCTGAAAGCATCTAAGCGTGAAGCCCCTCCCAAGATGAGTTCTCACTGGGTACTCGATACCCCTGAAGGGCCCTCGGAGACTACGAGGTTGATAGGCCGGGTGTGGAAGCTCAGCAATGAGTGAAGCTAACCGGTACTAATTGCCCGTGAGGCTTGACCATATAACACCCAAGCGGTTGTCGATCCCCGAGTTTCGGTGGAGCGCACGCTTGGAACGATTGGACGTACAGTGACTCTCCAGAATCAGGACGATGCGTTTCCAGCCATGTGGGCTGAAGACGGGTCATCCGACCAGTTCTCCCGGCGGCCATAGCGTTTGGGCACCACCCGATCCCATCTCGAACTCGGAAGTGAAACCATTCAGCGCCGATGATAGTGTGGGGCCTCCCCATGTGAAAGTAGGTCATCGCCGGGTTTTATTCGTACAGGAAGGCCACCCCTCACGGGGTGGCCTTTTTGCGTTTGGCGTTCGAGTGGACAAACTGCCGTAGCATGTGCGACCACGCGCGACGGGCACCGATGCCTCGAGCGGTCGTCCTCGTCAACCCGGAAAATATCGCCATGCGTATCGCCGACATCCTTCGCGACAAGGGCGCCGACGTGACGACCGTCGGTCGTCAGGCCACCATGAGCGAGACGATCGCCGTTCTCGCCGAACAACGCATCGGCGCGATTCCTGTCAGCGACAACGGCAAGACCCTGCAGGGGATCGTGAGCGAGCGGGATGTCGTGCGTGCGCTTGCGGAAAAGCAGGGTGCCGCGTTCGACACGATGCTCGTCGGCGAGCTGATGACGTCGACGGTTCACACCTGTTCGCCCGACTCGACGTTGTCCGAGGTCATGACCCTGATGACCGATCGGCGTATCCGCCACGTTCCCGTGGTCGATGGCGAAACGCTGGTCGGCATTCTCAGCATGCGGGACCTGGTCGGTGCGAGATTGAGAGAGGCGGAGATCGAACGACAGCAGATGGCCGACTACATCGCCAATCGCACCTTCAACTGAGCCGTGACGAACGACGGCGATGATGAGCACTTCGCCTCATCGCGCCGTCGCACGGACGTGAACCGTTTCATCAAGCGGGCGTTCGGCGACTACCCGTCGCGTCAGGTCGTTCTCGGCGTCTTTCTGCTGCTGCTGTCGACGACGGTCGGCATCACGTCCTGGCTGCTGCTCTCCAGCGGTAATCGGATCATCGAGCAAGTGGTGCTCGAAGTCGTCTCGCGCCTTCAGCATGATGTCGAGCGCGAGATCGCGCATTTTCTGGAGACGCCGGATCTGATCAACCGTCACACGACCGATGCCTTGCGCGCCGGTCGCGTCGGTCACGAAGACGAACGTGCGCTGCAGCGTCTCTTCTGGGACGCGCCGCGGGAACAGGACACGGTCGTCTCGGCGATCTATTTCGGCACGCGAGGCGGGAGTTTCTTCGGCATCGACGCGCTGGCCACGCACTGGCCGCCCGATCGGTGGCGGTACGCCACGTCCTCCCAGACGACCGGCGGCGTTCTGCTCTACCTGCCGGCCGACGCGAACGGCGAGATCGCGGGCATGCCGCAGGTCACCGGAAAGTACGATCCCCGAATCCGTCCGTGGTACATCGACGCGGTCGCCTCGAGCACGCCGGTCTGGACCGAGGTCTACGCGAACTTCGACAGCGGTGTGCCCACGCTCACGCGAGCCGCTGCGTTGCGGGCCGACGATGGCGAACTCCTCGGTGTCGCCGGCGTCGACCTGTTCCTCGATCACGTCCAGCTCTTCATCGGCGAACTCGATCTGGGGCCCAGCGGCGAAGTCTTTCTCGTGGAGTCCGACGGCACGCTCCTCGGCGCGCATGCCGGCGGCGAGGAACCCGACTCGGCGATCGGTGACCTGCGATCGATCGTCACGGCGAATCAGCGCTTCACGCGAAGCGCCGGTGAGCGGGTGCTGGCGTCGGGCCTGGGGTTCGCCGATGTGAATGTGCCCTCGCGCGAGCGCCTGGAGCTCGACGGGGCTCGGGGATGGCTGTCTCTCACGCCCGTCGGGCGCGAACAGGGTCTGGACTGGGCCCTTGGCGTCTTCGTTCCCGAGCAGGACTACATCGCGCCGGCACCCGAACGCGTGATGCAAGTCGTGCCGCTGGCCCTCCTTACCTGCTTGATCGCGGCTTTCGCCTTCACGGTGTTCCTCGAACTGGTCGTCCATCCGCTGCGACAACTCAGGAGCGGTGCTCGGCGCATCGCGATCGGCGAGTTCGACGTCCCGATCGATACCAGCTGCGGCAACGAGGTCGGCGATCTCGCCAGGGCCATCGCCGACATGCGGGACAGTCTGAGGCGCTCCTTCTCCGAGATCGTCGAGCAGAAGCTCCGAGCCGAGATCACGCTCGAGTCGATCACGGACGGCGTGATCACGATCACCGACGAGGGTCTGGTCAGATACATGAATCCGGTAGCCGAGCGCCTGACGGGCCTGCCGCTGGCCGACGCGCGCGATCTCCCCGTCGAGGAAGTCTTCCAGGCGCGCGACGAGCAGACAGGCATCCTGATGACGCGCGAATCGATCCTGCGCCCCGCGATCGATCCGCGCGCCGTCGGTCGAGCGGTGGTGGTGACCTCGGTCGAGGGCGACAGTCGTCCCGTCCACTGTCGCGTGTCTCCGGTCGTCGATGCCAGCGGACGCCGTCACGGCGCGGTGCTCGATTTCAGCGATCCTTCGGAAGAGCTTCGTCTGAAGTCCGAGCTCGTCCATCAAGCGACCCACGATTCGCTGACCGACCTGACGAACCGGCGCGAGTTCGAGCGACGACTGACGCGCGCGGTCGAGACCGCGCAGCGCCGCGACGGGCTTCACGTGCTCTGCTACATCGATCTCGACCAGTTCAAGCTCGTCAACGACAGTGCGGGGCACGAGGCAGGTGACGAACTGTTGCGGCAGGTCGCGCGCCTGCTCGAGGAATCGGTGCGCGCCGGCGACACGGTAGGGCGGCTCGGGGGCGACGAGTTCGGCGTGCTGCTGGAGAACTGTATCCTCGATCAGGCGCTGCGCATCGTCGAGGGCCTGCGCCAACGTTTCGACAGCTTCCGGTTTCTGTGGGAAGGGCGCGGACACGGCATCGGCATCAGTGCCGGCGTGGTGGAGATCGGCCCCGATTGCACCAACATGGTGTCCGCCCTGCGGGACGCCGACAGCGCCTGCTACATCGCGAAGGAACGCGGCCGCAATCGCGTCCACGTACACCGCGACGACGACGAACGACTCGCCCGTCTGCGCGGCGACCGGCTCTGGATCGAACGGATCGAGGCGGCGTTCGAGCATGACCGCTTCTCGCTTCGCGCGCAGCGCATCGAGCGCGCCGACTCCCGCGCTGGAGCGCACCGGCATGTGGAAGTCCTGCTTCGTCTGCAGGACGAGAGCGGCGAACTCCTGTCGCCCGCCGACTTCCTGCCGGCGGCGGAACGCTACAACCTCGCCTCCCGCATCGACCGTTGGGTGGTCTCGAACACGCTCGACTGGCTGGCCTCGCTGCCGCCAGGGGCGCTGCCGCCGGACGTCTGTTCCATCAACCTCTCGGGGCAGTCGCTCGGGGAGGAGACCTTCCTCGGATTCATCATCGGGCAGATCCGCCGCACCGGCGTTCACGCGTCGCGACTGTGCTTCGAGGTGACCGAGACCGCGACCATCGCGAACCTCGCGAGCGCCTTGTCCCTGATCGAGACGCTACGCAGCCTCGGCTGCTCGTTCGCGCTCGACGACTTCGGCAGCGGACTGTCCTCCTTCGCCTACCTCAAGACGCTGCCGGTGGACTTCCTCAAGATCGACGGGGTGTTCGTGCGCGACATGCTCGACGACCCGCTCGACCGGGCGATGGTGCGATCGATCAACGAAGTCGGCCAGACCATGGGCATGCAGACGATCGCCGAATACGTCGAGAACGCCGCTCTCCGCGACGCGCTGTGCGAGCTCGGCATCGACTACGTGCAGGGCTACGGCATCGGTCGTCCCGAGCCGCTCGACACGCTGATGTTCCCCGAGTCGGTGTCCACCGCGAGCGAAGCCTGAACGGTCGCGATTCCGTGGACCGGCCGCTTGCGGTACCGTGCTGCCTGCCGGAGCGACCGGCGGCTTCCGGGACGGAGACAGACCATGGCACTGGACGTGATCACCATCGGTCGCTCCTCCGTCGATCTCTACGGCATGCAGGTCGGCGGTCGGCTCGAGGACATGCGCGGGTTCTCGAAGTACATCGGAGGCTCGCCGACGAACATCGCCGCAGGCTGCGCGCGACTGGGTCTGGCCGCGGGACTGATCACCCGCGTGGGCGACGAGCACATGGGGCGCTTCGTCCGCGAGCAGCTCGTCGCCGAGGGAGTCGACGTGCGCGGCGTGACGACCGACCCGGATCGGCTGACCGCGCTCGTGCTTCTGGGCATTCGCGATCGCGAACGGTTTCCGCTCATCTTCTATCGTGAGGACTGCGCCGACATGGCGCTGTCGGAAGCGGACATCGACCCGGCGCTGATCGCGGAAACCCGCTGCCTGACCGTCACCGGTACGCATCTGTCGAACGAGCGCACGGCGGCCGCCGTCCGACGCGCCATCGAGCTCGCCAGGGAGAACGGCGCCCGCATCGCTCTCGACATCGACTTCCGTCCGAATCTCTGGGGCCTCGCCGGTCACGGCGACGGCGAAAGCCGTTTCGTCGCGTCCGACACCGTCACCGCGAGGTTCCGCCAGACCTTGCACCTGTTCGACCTGGTGGTCGGGACCGAAGAGGAATTCCATATCGCGGGTGGCAGCACCGACACGCTGACGGCGCTGCGCACGGTGCGGGAGAACAGCACGGCCACGCTCGTCTGCAAGCGTGGGCCGATGGGCGCCGTCGCGTTCACCGGACCGATCGGCGCCACCCTGGACGAGGGCCTGTCGGGACCGGGCTTTCCGATCGAGGTGTTCAACGTGCTCGGCGCGGGCGACGGCTTCATGGCTGGCTTGCTGAAGGGCTGGCTGGACGAGGAGGACTGGGTGACGGCTCTGACCTGGGCGAACGCCTGCGGCGCGCTCGCGGTCTCCCGGCACGGCTGCGCACCGGCGTACCCGAGCGGTATCGAGCTTCGCCACTTCCTGGACGTGGGCGTCACCACCCCTGCGCTTCGGCACGACGCGGCCCTGGAACAGATTCATCACTCGACCAACCGGCGTGGTCGCTGGCCGACGATGCGCGTGTTCGCCTTCGATCATCGTGCCCAGTTCGAGGCCATGGCGGACGAGGCAGGCGTGAGCCTTCCCCATGTCGAGCGCTTCAAGCGACTGTGCCTCGAGGCGGCGCTGGCCGTGCGCGATGCGCGCGAAGGTGCGTCCTCCGCGGCCGACGCGGGGGGCTACGGCATTCTCTGCGATGCCCGACTCGGCGAAGAAGCGCTGTTCGCCGCGGCCGGCACCGGTCTCTGGATCGGCCGTCCCGTGGAGCGCCCGAGCAGCAGACCGCTGGCGCTCGAGGTCGGCGAGGACGTGGGGGAGGATCTCGGCGGTGCGCTCGCCTCGTGGCCGAGCGAGCACGTCGTCAAGGTGCTGTGCTTCTGCCACCCCGACGACGACGAGGCGATGCGCGGTGCGCAGGAGGCGACACTGCTGCGGCTCGCGCGCGCCACGCGCGCAGCCGGCCTCGAGTTCCTGCTCGAAGTCATCCCGTCTCAGGTCGGTGATGTCGACGACACGACGACGGCGACACTGATCGAGCGCATCTACGCGCTCGGCATTCATCCCGACTGGTGGAAGCTCGAGCCGATGCGATCGCGCGCGGCCTGGGCTCGTACCGTCGAGACGATCGAGCGACACGACCCGCATGTGCGCGGTATCGTCGTGCTCGGCCTGGATGCCGAGCCGGCTGTCCTCCATGCGAGCTTCGTCGAGGCCGCACGTTTTCCCCTGGTGAAGGGGTTCGCGGTCGGGCGGACGATCTTCGGCGAGACCGCGCGACGCTGGTTCGGCGGCGAGATGGACGACGCCGCGGCCGTCGCGACGATGAGCGAGCGCTACACCGCGCTGTGCGACGCCTGGGATGCCGCCCGGGCCGAGGCCACTTCGGAAGGGGCGGCAACCACCGACGACGAGGGACGACGACCGTGACGACAAAGGTTCACCGCATCGCGCTGTTCGGGGCAGGACGCATCGGGCAGGTCCACGCGGCCAACATCGCCGCGCATCCGAGCTCGGAGATCGCCCTCGTGGTCGATCCCTTCGGGGATGCCGGCGCCGCGCTCGCCGCCCGTCTGGAAGTACCGCTCGTCGATGCCGACGCCGCCTTCGCCGACGACACGATCGACGCGATCGTCATCTGTTCGGCGACGGAAACCCACGCCGATCTGATCGAGCGCGGCCTGACGACGGGTCGCGCGGTCTTCTGCGAGAAGCCGATCGATCTCGCCCTGTCGCGGGTCGAGGCATTGCTCGCCTCGGTGGCCGACTGCAAGCCGCCGCTGTTCGTGGCCTTCAACCGCCGCTTCGATCCTGCAGTGGCCGCACTCGAGGCCGGCATACGCGCCGGCGACATCGGGGACGTCGAACTGGTCACGGTCATCTCCAAGGATCCGGCGCCGCCGCCGCTCGCCTACCTCGAGGGA
Organism: Endocladia muricata; assembly: GCA_032356245.1. NCBI lineage: Eukaryota > Rhodophyta > Florideophyceae > Gigartinales > Endocladiaceae > Endocladia > Endocladia muricata. The sequence goes on along the minus strand of JAUKWC010051830.1, from coordinate 36,019 downwards.
TCGGGCGGGCTGTTTCGCGACATGACGATCCACGATCTCGACATCGCCCGCTTCCTGCTCGGCGAGGAGCCGACGACTGTGGTCGCGACCGCGGCGGCGCTGACCGGGCCCGAGATCCTGGCGGCTGGCGACATCGACACGGCCTGCATCACCCTGCAGTGTCCAAGCGGCCGCATGGCAGTGATCACGAACTCGCGACGTGCGGCCTTCGGCTACGACCAGCGCATCGAAGCCCACGGTTCGCTCGGCACGCTCCGTACGGAGAACGTTCCCGCCTCGACCCTGGTGCTCGAACGTGCCGAAGGCGTTCGACGCGAGAACCCGATGCACTTCTTCATCGAGCGCTACGCCGACGCCTACCGACGAGAGTGGGCGCACTTCGTCGAGGTGCTCGACGGCACGACGGCCCCGAGTGCCACGGGCGAAGACGGGCGTCGCGCGCTCGTGCTGGCCGAGGCGGCCTACGCCTCGCTGGAAGGGGGGCGTCGCGTCGCGGTTCCCTGAGGGCGAAAGGCGTTCGTGCCGGATGCCTGCGGCCGCGCGACGGTGTCGATCGTGTCGGGTATCGCGACTCTCGGCACGGCCCGCTCGGCCGCGCGCTCGATCCACGCATCGCCCGCACGGCGTCGGATCGCGCCGTCGCCGCGACGGGCAACGCGACCGTAGATGGGCGCCTCGCTTGCCGGACGGCTGGCGCCGAAGCACCAGCGGAGATTGCCGTAGGTCGCCGGGTCCCGTCCGTCGAGCGAGAACCGATCGTTGAGGTAGCACGCCGTTCGCCAAGCGACTTCCGGCGACGGTGTCCATTCGATCAGCTTCTTGCCCCAGTACATCCTGAGGTTGTTGTGCATCCAGCCGTCCGCCAGAAACGCCCGCTGCGCGGCGTTCCACACAGGGTCGTCGGTCTCGCCGTGAACGAGAGCGGACAGGGAATGCAGGTGCGGGCGAGGATCGTCGGCGTGCGCGGCGAGCGTTCGGCGCGCGGCAGCGGGAAGCGTCTCGTAACTTGCCGGGTCGTCGGCCTGCGCGGCGGTGTGGTGGAAATACTCGCGCCAGACGAGCAGCTCGTCCAGGAATTTCCAGGTGTCGCGCGACGACGCGCTACCGGCGTCCACGGCCTGCACGACATCGTGCGGAGCGAGCACGCCGAAATGCAACCATGGCGACAGATGGGTCGTGGTCACGGCGGACGGATCGTTGCGCCGCGCGGCATAGCCCGGCACGACCGCCTCGGCAGCCCAGGCGAGATGCGCCAGGCCCGCCGCCCGATCGCCGCGGTACCAGGCGACCGGAGGGACGCTCATGTCGACACCGGCCGCCTTCGCCAGGTCGTCGATGTCGTCGTGCGGCTCCGCGCCGCTGCGGGCATCGATGCCTTCGCTCGTGTCCGTGACCCCCAGCGCGTCGTGGGTTGTCGCCAGCTCGCCGTCGAACGGTTCGAGCGTCGTGTCGAGATCGAACCGTTCCGCCAGCCACTCCGTCCTGACGGCGTTGACGCGCTGACGAAATCCCGCCGTCGTGCGGCAGATGTCTCCGATCGCGGCGTCGGGCACGAGGCGCATGCCGTCGACCGCGAGCACGGCCACGTCGAGACGCCCCGCAACCCGCGTCGCCTGCCAGCGACCCACGAAAGCCGCCTGATCGTCGAGCACGACCGCCGCGGCACGGGCAGCCAGGCGGTAGACGAGCCCTTTCTCGATCTTGCCCTCGCGCTCGACGTGGCGGAGAAACCGGAGTCCGCGTGCCGTGACGTCGAGCTCCAGACCGCGAGACGCCTCGAGGATGAATCGGTGCAGACGATGCGAGGCGTGCGGGTAGCCGTTGCCGAGCCCGTGGTAGACGACGACCGGTCGGCCGAGCCGCTCGCCGAGCGCGACGGCAGCATCGATCACCGGGTTGCTCCGCCCACGCAGCGTCTGCTGCAGCCAGCACAGCACGTAGGCGCCTTCCGTCGCCCGGTACGGTGCCGCATTCAAGCGTCGGCAGCGCAGCGTGAGTCGTTCTGTGTGGTCGTCGGTCACGCCGTCGACGGTAGTCGCTGCCGGACGCGCACCGCACCCTCGCGCAAATGCTGCACGGCGAGGGGCGTCGGACTCAGCCGCGCTGGACGAGCACCGCGCCGAGTCCCACCAGCGCCAGCCCGCAGAGTCGCTGACCGGTGAGCGCACGGGTAGGAAGTCCGAAGGCGCCGACATGGTCGGCCAGAGCCGCGCCGAGCAGCTGACCGCCCACCAGGCAGACGACGAACAGGGCGGCACCGGTCAAGGGCACCAGCGCGGCGCTGCCGGCGACGATCAGGATGCCGATGACCCCGCCGAGCAGCGACCACCACGGCAGGGTGGCCAGCATGGCGGGCCGTATGGAGCCTTGGGTGAAGGGCAGCATGGCGAGCAGGCAGAGCAGCGTCACGGCCACCGAGACGATGGCCGCGGCGACGGGCGATCCCAGGCCCCGTGCCACGGCTGCATTGACGAGCGGCTGCTGGGCGAACGCCATGCCGATCACGAGAGCGCCTGCCGGCGGAAGCCATTGTACGAAAGACATGCAATCGAGCTCGCAGCGGTAGCCGCGGGACGATATCACGGTCGCTGCGGCTCGCTCCTCGGGCCGGAAGGGGGGCATCGGGTACAATTCGGGCAGCCGCCATTCGAGGCGGTTTTCTCTTAAGAACCCAGGGAGTACACAGCGATGAGTCTCGTCGGAACACTCGGTCGAATGGCCGTTGGCGTCATGGTCGCCAAAGGCGTGGGCAAGATGATGAGCGGCGGGCGCGGTGGCGCGGCCGGCGGCCTCGGCGGGGGCCAGGGTGGCGGTCTCGGCGGTCTGCTCGGCGGCCTCATGGGCGGCGGTGCAGGCGGCCAGGGTGGCGGTCTCGGCGGCGCCCTTGGTGGGGCGCTCGGCGGTTCGGGCGGCGGCGCCGGCGGCGGTCTCGGCGGTCTCGGCGCCCTGCTCGGTGGGCAAGGAGGAGCTGCCGGCGGTGCCGCAGGTGGTCTCGGCGGGCTGCTCGAGAGCATCGGCGGTGGCGGATCGAACCGTCCGGACCCGACCGCTCAACCCGATGCGGGCAGCCTCGGTGGCCTGCTCAACCGTTCCCTTCAGGGCGAGTCGGTTCCGCAACCCGATCCCGGTCAGGAAGCGCTTGCCAAGGTCATGATCACGGCGATGATCAGTGCCGCGAAGTCGGACGGCAACATCGACCAGGAAGAGCAGAAGAAGATCGTCTCGCACCTCGGCGACGACGTCTCCGACGACGAGCGGCAGTTCGTGCTGTCCGAGATGCAGTCCCCGCTGGACATCGACGGGCTGGTCGCCTCGGTGCCGCGCGGCGCGGAAGCGCAGGTCTACATGATGTCGCTGATGGGCATCGATCTCGATTCCCAGGAAGAGGCGCGCTACCTCGATTCGCTGCGTCAGAAGCTCAATCTCGAGGAAGGCACGGTGAACGACATCCACCGGAAGCTCGGCGTGGGCACGCTATACAGCTGAGCGGAACGGTCGTCACCGGGTGTCGTCGACGTCGGCCCATCTGTTGGCCCGGCTGTCGGCCTATCTGTCTGCCCGGCTGTCGGCCAGGCTGACCGTTCGCACGAGGGCCGATTCGACGGCTCGGTGGTCGACCGTCGGGACCGCCTTTCTCGTCGCGGGTCTCATCCTCTGCGGAGGGTGTGCCCACGCGGCGGGGGAGGGCGCCTCGGCGGTGTCCGTCGTCGCCTTGCGGGCCGAGAACGAAGATTTCGCGCGCTACCGCGAACGCGCTCGCGAACGCCTCGAGGCGAATTCCCTGTCTCGGCGCACGCCGGCGGATATCGCCCTTAACCTGCCGTTCGAACGGACGGCCGACCCCGCGGTCCCCTACCGGGGACGATTCTTGCTGCTGCACGGACTGAACGACTCCGCGGGCGTCTGGCACGACTTCGCCGACGAACTCGTCGCCCGCGGCTTCGACGTCCGGGCGTTGCTCTTCGACGGGCACGGTTCGACACCCGAGGAGATGCTCGACGTCGACTGGTCGTCTTGGCTCGCCGATGCGCGGCACTGGCGCGACGTCTGGTCGACCCCGGGCGACTCGACGCCGCTCCATCTCGGCGGGTTCTCGATGGGGGGTGTCCTCGCCACGCTGCTCGCCCTGGACGGGCCGCCGGTCGCCGGGCTGCTGCTGCTGTCGCCCGCCTACCGCAGCAGCCTCGATCGATGGCTTCGCTTCGCCGGTCTCTATGCGCGGTTCCGCCCGTGGATGTTCGGCGGCATGATCCGCGAGGACAATCCCATCAAGTACAACTCGATCCCCATCAACTCGGGCTGGCAGTTCCACCGTGCCACGCGCGCGTTGGCCAAGCGCTGGCGGCCTGACGACCGCATCGATGTGCCGACCTTGATGGTGCTCTCGTCCGAGGACTCGGTGGTCGACGTCGACCGGTCGCGACGCCTGTTCCGTCGACGCTTCTCGCACCCTTCGCGGCTCATGCTCACCTACGCGCCCGACGTCGGCGCGGGCGACACCCGCGCGACCGGCGCGACCTACGCCGAGATCGAGAGCGAGCTCGAGTCGCACGAGGAGGTGCGGGACTCCCGACATCCGGAATTTCGCATCCTCGGTCAGTCGCACCTGTCCCTGACGAACGCGCCCGGCAACCCGCGGTTCGGCGAGCGGGGCTCCGTGCTGGTCTGCAACGGCAACGAGTGGCCGGTCTTCAGTGCCTGTCTGCGCGCCCGCAAGCACTGGTACGGCGCGCAGCACACGCCGTCGCCGGACGGCGTGCCGGTCGCGCGAGTGACCTGGAATCCCGACTGGGACCACGTGCTCCAGCGCTTCGACGAGACCTTGATGGCCGCGCCGGTCCCGCGGGTCACGCCGTGAGCGGCGAGCCGCCACCGGCGATAGCGCCGTCCGGCGTGCCGGAAGGCAGGGCGGATGGCCCGACGGATGGCACGACGGATGGCACGGCGGACGGCACGATGCACGGCGCGCGCCGGCTCGCGCTCGACGAGCTGGTGGCCTGCCCCGGCTGTGACCTCCTGCATCACCGGCGCGCACTCGCGAACGGCGAACGAACCCGCTGCTCGCGCTGTCGGACCGTCATGACCACGCGCAAGCCGAACACCATCGACCGCACGCTGGCCGCCGCCCTCGCGGGCCTCGTGCTGCTGGGGTTGAGCCTCTCGCTGCCCTTCCTGGCGCTGTCCCGATCCGGCATCGAGAGTCGGATATCCGTGCTCGATGCCATCGCCTCCCTGTGGGCGAGCGAGCTTCGCTGGCTCGGGCTGCTCTCGCTCTTCCTGATCGTGCTGCTGCCGCTGGCACGGCTCGGTCTGCTCGCCTGGGTGCTCGTTCGCCTGCGGTTGAAGCGGCCGGTGCTGCCCGCGATGCGAACGGCGTTCCGCTGGGCGATCCGGCTCGAGCCCTGGGCGATGGCGGACGTCTTCATGATGGGCGTCGCCGTCTCGCTGGTGAAGCTCGGCAGCATCGCCCGGCTCGAGCTCGGCCTGGCGTTCTGGTCCCTCTGCGCGCTGATCGTGGTGACCGTCGTCATCTCGATCGTGCTGTGCCGGAACACCGTCTGGGAGCGGCTCGCCGCATGATCGGCGTCAGTGCCCGAGCCGCGGGTCTCGCCGCCTGCCGCGCCTGCGGCACCGTGCAGCGCGCCGACGAATCGACGGCGCCACGGTGCTGTCGCTGCGGCGGCACGGTCCATGCGCGGGTTCCGCACAGCCTGCAACGCACCTGGGCCTTTCTCGCGGTCGGGATGATGGCCTATGTGCCGGCGAACCTCCTGCCGATCATGGACACGCGGTCCTTTTCCGGTAACTCCCGTGACACCATAATGAGTGGCGTGATGACGCTGGCCGACCAGGGCAGTCCCGGTGTCGCGGCGGTCGTGTTCGTGGCCAGCATCTGCATTCCGGTCGCGAAGTTCGTCCTCATCGCCGGCATCGCGACGAGCCTGCATCTTCGCTGGACGATGTCGCCGCACGTCCGACATCGGCTCCACACGGTGACGGAACTGATCGGTCGCTGGTCGATGATCGACGTGTTCGTCGTCGCGGTGCTCGCCGCTCTCATTCAGCTCGGGGCGATCCTGACGATCGCACCCGGCCCCGGCATCAACGCCTTCGCCCTCTCCGTGGTGTTCACCATGCTCTCCGCCCTCTCGCTGGACGCCCGGTTGATCTGGGACGACGAAGGTCGCTTCCATGTCGCGTAGAGGCGCCGCCGAACCGGACGTGGAAAAGGGGGTGGACCTGTCCTCCCGGTTCTCGCTCGCCTGGCTGCTGCCGCTCGCTGCGCTCGTGTTCGCGGCCCTCGTGCTGTGGCGCAGCTACGTGGAACGGGGTCCGCTGGTCGAGATCCGCTTTCCCGCGGCCGGTGGCGTGATCGCCGGCGAGACGCGGGTGCGCCGCAACGACGTCGACGTCGGCACGATCGAGGCGGTGCGGTTGGCCGAGGACCTCGACTCGGTCGTGCTCGAGGCGCGTCTCGATCCGCAGGTCGCCCCCTTTCTCGTCGAGGGCACACGCTTCTGGATCGTCAATGCGCGCGTCAACACCACCGAGATCTCCGGGCTGGGCACCTTGCTGTCGGGCGCCTACGTCGAGGTCGACTGGGACCGCGAGGGCGGAGATCGGCGCGACGAATTCGAAGGGCTCGAGGAGCCACCGCTGACCGAACGCGGAACGCCGGGGCTCCGGCTCACGCTGAACGCCGACGAGGCGGGCTACATCTACGTCGGTTCTCCGGTGTTCCATCGCCAGATCGAGGTAGGGCGGGTGGAGCGACGCACGCTGTCGCCGGACGCGCGACAGGTACTGTTCGACATCTTCGTCGAAGCGCCCTATCACCGGCACGTCTATCCCGACACGCGCTTCTACGGCGTGTCCGGTGTCGAGGCCTCGGTCGATTCCGAGGGAGCGACGGTGCGGGTCGAGTCGATCTCCGCCCTCTTCACCGGGGGCATCGCCTTCGACAATCCGGACGTGGTCGACGCTGCCGAACGCGTCATCGACGACGGCTCGGAATACCGCCTGCACGACTCTCGGAAGGCCGCGCGGGACAGTCTCTTCGACGATGTGGAGAACACCGACTACCGCTTCATCGCCGCCTTCGAGGGCTCGATCAAGGGTCTGCGGGTCGATGCACCGATCGAGTACAACGGCCTGCGCGTCGGTCGCGTGGCGAGCGTCACCACGCGCCTGCCAGAGCGACCGGGCGAGCCGGGTCGCTCCGTCGCGGTACTGCAATTCCAGCCCCGACGGCTCGGCCTGCCCGACGTGACGCCCGAGGCGCTCCGGGCGACCGTCGCGGGTTTCGTGGAGGAGGGTCTGCGCGTGCAGCTGGCGAGCGGCAACCTGCTCACGGGCTCGCTGATCGTCAAGCTCGTCGACGTGCCGGATGCCGCCCCCGCGGCCTTCGATGTCGAGGGCGAGCCCTATCCCTCCCTGCCGGTGGTGCCGTCCAACGTCGAGGCGGTCACCGCCGATGTCGAGGAGCTCGTCCGGAATCTGTCCGAGCTGCCGCTCGCCGCCCTCGTCGAGAGCGCGAACGGGCTGCTCCAGGACACGCGCCAGCTGGTCGGCAGCCGCGAGGTGGCCGGTCTGCCGGCGCAGCTCGCCGACTCTCTCGCCTCGATCGCGACCGCGGCCTCGCGAGTCGAGGGCGCGACCTCGGACCTGCCGGCCATGATGAGGGCGCTGACCAGCGCCTCGCGCAACGCGGACGATGTCCTGGCGGGTCTGTCGCCGGATTCAGAGATCTACATCGAGCTCAGCGCGGCGGCGCGCGAGCTGCGGGTCGCCGCCCGCTCGATCGCCGCCTTCGCCGAGCTTCTCGAGGAAAACCCCAATGCCGTCTTCACCGGTCGCTGATCGGCGCTGCCGAACGGGCCGTCATGCCCGCTCGGCCGCTGCCGCCCCTCGCGTGCGAGCCCGGCTTCTCGCCGGGATGTTGGCGGCAGGCGTCGTCGCGTCCGGCTGCGGGAACGGCCCGCCGCCCCGGCTCTACGTGCTCGAGTCTGCCGCGGTCCCGCCGCCCGTCCCGGCCACCGAGACGGTGTTCGACGCGCTCGGCATCTCGGCCATCACCTTGCCCGGCTACGCGCGGGACGCGCGGGTCGCGACGCGGGATGCCGACCGTCGCGTGCGCATCGACGACTCGCTGCGCTGGGCCGAGGATCCCGACGAGGCCATCACCCGTGCCTTCGCCGCCCGCTTGCGCCAGCACGCCGGCGGCATGGTGCTCGTCGAACCCTGGCCGCGCGACTTCGCGCCGGCCGCACGCATCGAGATCGACTTCGACCGCCTGCTCCGGGAACCGTCCGGCGGTGTGGACGCGGCGGGGCAGGTCCGCCTCCTGTCCGGGGACGGGCGAACGGTGCTCGACGTCCTGCCCTTCCGGATCGAGCGCGCGGCGGATGGCGGCGATCCGTCTGCGTGGTTCGGCGCGGTCGCGGCGCTCCTGGACGATATCGCCCGCACCGCCGTCGACGCGCTGGACGAGCGGCTCGGGGTTCGCCCCGCGACCTGAACCGTTGCCGAGCCGGTCTATGCCGTGAGTCCGGTCAGCTCGTCGATCGCGAGCCGGTCGACGGCCAGCGCACGCCGCGTCTGCAGCGCTCGATGCAGGCCCTCGGGTTGGCCGCTGTCGGCGCCGATGTCCACTCGAAGCTGCTCGACCCGGCCGGTCTCCGCCTCCAGCGCGGTCGCGTGCGCCGTGATGCGGCGCTCGATGCCGGAAGCGCCGTCGCCGGCGTAGCGCGACAGGATCATTCGCTGCAGAGGATCGCCATCGACGACGCGTCGCAGTCGTGCGCGCAGCTCGTCGAGCTGTCGTCCGAGCAAGCGTGGCAGCAGGCTCGCATCGCCATCGGCGAGATCGTTCGGCAGAGCGCCGAGGTGTGTCTCGTACAGCTGCAGGAGCGTGTCGATGTCGCGCTCGTCCCGCGCACGCAGGCATTCGCCCATGAGTCGCTGTTTCTCCGCGCGCCTCGTCTCGTCCGCCTCGAGGTCGGGGTGCAGCACGCGGGCGAGACGGCGGAACAGTCGCGAGACGATGCGTTCGGGATCGTCGAGCGGCGCGAATCCGTCCCCGGCCGACACGTCGTCGAGACCGCCGGTGCGCGAGGCTGCGGCGCTGTCCTCATCGCTCGAAAGCGACTCGCGCGCGTCGGGGTCGGTGGCGTGCACCGTCTCGTCGGGCGTGGGTCGTTCCGCCTCCTCGCGACGCCGACCGCGACGCGTGACGTGCTCCGGCCGACGCCGTGCGTGCAGTTCGGCGAGCGCCGCATCGGCCGGGTCCGCGACGATGTCGAGTCCGCCGCGCCAGCGCCGCGCGAGCTCGGCCGTCGCCTCACGCGGGGCGAACGGGTGGGCGGCGAGGCTCTGCAGGTTCTCGTCGATCCACAGACCGAGCAGGGCGCGTTCGGTGCCGGGCAGTGGCGTGCGTTCGTGATGGGCGACGAGGTTCGCGGTCAGCTGGCGGACGGCGTCGGTGAAGGCGCGTTCGCGGGGACGAATTCGCGTGTCGAAGAGCAGCGTGACCCGACTCGCCTGCGCCTCGCGCGCGACAAGTTCGGCGCGGGTGCGCCGGATCGCTTCCCACAGCCGAGCGACGCGCGACGACCCGTCGCCGTCGTCCGTGTCGGAGGCTGTGCGGCTGCCGGGCGACCGCACCAGCGGCGTGGCCTCGTCGCCACGGCGGGGTCGGGGTCTGGAGGGGGTCGGCATGACCGCATGGTACGCTCGGGACCGCGGGACGGACCGTCGTTCGCGAGAGAAGCAATCGTCTGAAGAGGTGTCTTGCCGTGTCGTCCTGCCGTTTCGCGTTCGCCGGTCTCGTGGCCGTTTCGGTCGTTGCCTGTGGCGGTAGCGACGACCCGATCGCGTCCACGGCGGACCTCGCGGCAGAGCGCCTGCAGGAACCGCCGGTCGGCATGATCGTTCTCGATGACGCCGCTGAGCCGGAAGTGGCCGTGCAACGGCTCGAGGCGCGTCTGGCGACCCGCTTCGTCGACGACGCCCGTCACGATTCGTGGGTCTGCGTCGGCGAGACCCTCTCGAGCGAGTACCGCCTCACCGTCGACGAGGACGGCACCCGACGCGGGGTCGACCTCGACGGGCACGGACTCCCGACCGAACGCGTCTTCGGCTGGGCCGGCATCGGGCCCGATTCGGTGCTGCTCGACTACGTCGACGAAGGGCGACAGACCGAGATCGCCTCGATATTGTTCGCCGACGACGACGCCTTCCGCGCGAGCGACGGCGCGAGCGGAACGCTTGAGTGTCGGCGGCAGCGTTACGTCGACGGCAAACCCACGCGAGGCGCGGCGCCGGTCGCGCCGGAGGACATCGACCGGGACGCGGAGGCGGCCGCCAGCCTCGTCGCTCGCGTGGAGACCCGCCGGACGGATGGCGACTACTGGTACTGCGAGAGCGAGAGCGCGCCTGCGAACGGCTTGCTCCTCGCCGCGCCCGGTGTGCTCGCCGTCGAACCGCTCGCGCTGATCTTCGACGGGCTGACCGTCGGAGATGGCGGAGACAGTGGTGAGGGCGGGGCGCCGTCGATCGATCCGGAGGATGGAACCGCGCGCGCCTTTCGCTGGCTCGCGACGGACGGGACGACGCTGGTGCTCGTGCCGCTCGACGCGGATGTCTCCTCCGGTGACGGCGCACAGGGCACCGTCGCCACGATGACTCTCGACACGATCGTGTTTCCGGTGGACGACGCGTTCACCGCCACCGACCAGGACGGCGCGCTGCTGCAGTGCCTGAGGTCGCCGATCGAAGGCTGACCGCGGCGCCGCCCGTCCCATGTCGCGACTGTCCGCGAATCTTCTCCTGTTGCTTGCCGGTGCCGTCTGGGGCATGGGCTTCGTCGCGCAGGCCGAGGCGATGGAGAGCATCGGTCCGTTCCTGTTCGTCGCGCTGCGGTTCGTGGTCGCGGCGCTGGTGGTGCTGCCCTTCGCCGTGCGAGAGGCGCGCACGTCGCGAGCGAGAGGCGAGCGCCGCCTCGGCCGCGCGGAACTCGGCAGCTTCGTCCTGATCGGGCTCGCGCTGTTCGGCGGGATGGCGACGCAACAGGTCGGGCTGCTCACCACGAGCATCACGAACTCCGGATTTCTGACCGGGCTCTACGTCGTGCTGACCCCGTTGCTGGGCATCGCCCTGTTCCGGGAGTGGCCGCACGTCGTCGTCTGGCCGGCGGCGCTGCTCTCGCTCGTCGGCATCGCGCTGCTGTCGGGTGGGGCCGGGGGGCTGAGCACGGGTGATGTGCTGACGATGGTGAGCGCGGTCTTCTGGGCCCTGCAGGTCGTGCTGATCGCGCGCTTCGTCGGCCGTGGCGGACGCCCGATCGCGCTGTCCCTCGTGCAGTTCGTCGTGACGGCCGTCTGCGCCGGCGCGATCGCGCTCGTGCGTGAACCGATCGTGCTCTCGGCCGTGCGCGAGGCGGCGCCGAGCATCCTCTACGCCGGCGTGTTCGCCAGCGGTCTCGCGTTCACGTTGCAGGTGATCGGTCAGCGGTACACGACCGCGCCGCAGGCAGCGATCTTTCTCTCGTCCGAGGCCCCGTTCGCGGCGCTGTTCGGACGGCTGTTCGGCGGCGAGCGGATCGCGGCGATCGGCTTCGTCGGTTGCGGGCTGATCCTGCTGGCGATGCTGATCGTCGAGCTCGTGCCGATGCTGCTCGGCCGTCGCCGCTCCCGCCGGGAGCCGACCTGAAGACGGCGTGAAGACTGCCCGAGGCGGCCCGTCGCTGGCCTGCAACCGGCTGAAAGCCGGGCTGAAGCTGTTCTGAAGTCGGCAAGCGTCCGCGCACCGCTTACTCCTTAGTCGAGCACGATCATCCGGCCGAACGGCAGGGGCCGGGTCGCCGCGGCGACGGGCACCGCCCAGATGACCGGCCATCGCGGCGGCACGCCGGCGGGGCCCTCCAGATCGGTCAGCACGATGACGAGGTCCGGACGCGTGGCGTCCGCCGCGGCAAGTAGCGGGACGAAGTCGGTCCCGCCGCCCCCGTCGACGACGAGATCGGCCAGGCGGGTGCCGCCGGGGCGAAGCCGATGGCTCGACCGCACCTCGTCGTCACCGACGATCACGTGGATCTCGGCACGGTGAACCCGCATGAGTCGATCGAGTTCGCGCGAGAACCGCTCGAGGATCGGCGCGGTGACCGAGCCCGAGACGTCGAGCACGACGCACAAGCGCGGCGCGGGGCGGCTGCCGCTGGTCCCCGGCTGCCATGGCAGGCGCCGACCGCTCGCGCTGCGGCCGCGGTTGGCGAGCCAGCTGCGCGTGGGTCGCGACCACGACAGCTCGGGACGGGCGGACAGGCTGCGAGCGAGGCGCGTGCGCAGCAGCGGCTCCCACGGCGTCCGGGGCGTCGAGCGGTCCACCAGCAGTTCGCGAAGGATCGATTGCGCGCCATCGGACGCATGGGCTCGCGACAGACGCTCCGACCACTCACGCGCGACCGGCGCTTCCTGCTCGGGTCGATCGTCGGTGCCCGGCAACAGGTCGCGAGGTCGACCGGCTGCCATCCGTCGGGCCGCCGCGGCGATCGGGCCGTCCTCGAGGGTGTTCGACGGCGCGCTCCTGGCGGCGTCCGACCCGGCGCCGGCCTGCGGTTCGGTCGACGGATCCTCGGCCGCTTCGTCGTCGCCGCCGCCTCCGGGGGTCGATCGAGACCGTCCGCGCGCGCCCGCGCCACGGGCGGGCGCGCGATCGTCGATCGCGCGGTAGAGGGACTCGGTGTCCCAGCGAAGCAGGCTCGCACCGGCACTCGTGCGTTCGCCGAGCAGCCGTTCGAGCAGGTCGTCCAGCGGGATGGAACCGGGCGGCAAGGTCAGCCAGTCGAGGTGAGAGAGTGCGGCATCGACGATCGCGTCGGCGCAGAGATTGAACAGGGCCGCGTCCACGTCCCCGAGCACCTGCTGCAGCGCTCGTTCGCGCGCCACGTGACGCAGCGCGACGTGCAGGACCTGGTGGGCGACCAGTCCGGTCTGCGCCTCGAGCGAGCGCGTCTCGAAGGACGGTCCGTACCAGATCGTCGTGCCGTCGTTGCCGATCAGCCAGTCACCCGGCCCGCCGAGCGCATGGCTCGCGCGGTCGTGTTCGGAGGTTCGAGCGGTCGCCGGAGCGGCGTCGACGTCACGATGGCGCATCCACAGCGCGAGCGAGCCGCTGGCCGGTGCGTACTCTAGCAGTCGTCGTACCGCGCGCGTGCCGCGGTGGCCACGCGCATCGATCTGGTAGCTCGCGGGCGGCGCGTCGGACGGGGCCACGGGTGGCGTGCTCACGCCGGACGTCGTCGCGACGCGCGCCGGCCGATCAGGAGGGGGTCTCTTCGGCATCGCGCCGCGCGCCGTAGCGCGCGAATGCCGCGCTTGCGTAGAGCTCGGCATCGAGCCCGCGCGACAGGGCGCGCTCGAGCAGCAGCTCGGCGACCAGGGTCTCGCACTCGCGCGCGGGCAAGGTGCCCGGCAGATCCCCGAACTGCTCGACGATCGCGAAGGCCCGGTCGAGGGTGGGTCCGTCCTCGACGGCGGCGACGAGCCCGTACACCAGCCCGTACAAGGCATCGAGGTCTGTCGGCAGCAACGCCCGGGTCGCGTCCCCGGGAGCGGCGACGAGCAGGGCGCGCACGTCGCTGCCGCTCCGGATCGAATCGAGCACGCCGAAGAAGTCGGCCGCGTTGGCCGCACCGAGCCGTCCCTGCACGAACACGCGTCGGGTGGCGTCGTCGAGCGAGGAGGCGAGCACGTTCGAGACATCCTCCCAACCGCGCGGGCTCGCGCCGACAAGGTGATCGCGCGCGAGTTGCTGCGCGGTGTCGTCGAGCTTGTCGGGGCGCACCTGCAGGTAGGCCATCACTTCGGGCCGGAAGTCGTTGGCGAGCGCATGGGCAAGGAAGGCGCGCGTCGTCGACTGCACATGGAAGTGGAACATGCGGTCCGCGAGTGCCGTGCCCATGTCGTGGCTGACGGCACCGTGGAAGGCGGCATTGCCGGCGGCGACGATCATCCAGCCGTCGGGGAGCCGGTAGTCGCCGACTCGACGATCGAGGATCAGCGAGTAGGCGGAGGTCTGCAGGCGCTGGTCCGCTGCGGTGAGCTCGTCGAGAAAGAGGATGCCTTCGGGCAGCTCGGGACCCGGCAGGAATTCCGGCGGGAACCAGACCGTGCGACGCGCATCGTCGTCGGCGAACACGGCGCCCCTGAGATCGACCGGCTCGATCGTGGTCAGGCGAAGATCGACCAGCGGCACCGCGCGTCTCGCCGCGAGCTGCTGCACCACCGAGGACTTCCCCACGCCGCGCGTGCCCCAGAGCATCGTCGCCCGACGCCGCAGCACCGGGTCCGCGTACTGCGCGTCGAGTGCGGCGGCCACCGTATCGACCGCGACCGGCGGAACGTTGAGCGGATCCTCGTTCATGTCGCGAGCGGCACGGCCGTCCAGCGACCCTCGTCGAGAGCCTTGGGCAAGGCGGGAATCTCGAGCACCGGGATCTCGCGCGAACTGACCAGCACCACGCCCACCATCAGCAGTGGGGTCAGGCCCAGCGCGAGCGGATGCATCTCGGCACCGCCTCGCGCGACGAGCAGCCACGAGAGCGGCATCACCGCGAGGATCGCGAGGAGTGCCAGCGCCGGTCGGAGCCGTCGTGCCCAGACCCGACGGCGGGCGGCAGCGTGCTGCGCGTGATAGCGCGTCGGGGACGCGCCGATCACGGCGGCGAGGTGCTCGAGCGCGTGCAAGCTCCGCTGCCTCGCGAGCGTGCTGCGCCCGGGCTCGTGGCCGAGCAGCCGGAGCACGCCCTTCCAGCGATCGCCCTGCCAGACGAGCGGTCGCCACTCGGGACCGAGCACGGCCAGCACGTCGTCCGGCAGGGCGGCGAGCGGCGAGGAGACGCCGGCGGCGGGTGCGGGTTTCGGTTGCGTCCCGTCGAGCCCGAGCGTCTCGAGCAGGTGCCGCGCGGCGAACTGGCGTGCCGGTGCGAGCGCGCCACTCGCGAGCGTCTCGCGCAGGTGGTCGGTCCACGTGGCACGCTCGACCAGCAACACGTCGGCCGGCATGCCGGACCCCGTGCTGACGTCCACGATCAGACTCAGCGGTCCGACGTGTCCGACGATCTGCTGGATCACCGTGCGTGCCCCGTCCACGCCTCGCTCCCCGAGCGGTTCCAGGGTCAGGTTGAAGGCGGCGACGATGTCGTCGTCACCGACGATCTGCCGGGTCGGCGCGATCTCGTCGAACGCACCCATCAACGCGTCGGCATCCGCCGCGCGCGCGATGAGGGTGGAGGCCGGACCCGCAGCGTCGCGGGCGACCGCTCGCACCAGTTCGACGTCCCCGTCCGGCAGCACGGTCAGCGTGTGCAGCGCGTGCAGGGCTTCGTCGCCCGACCAGACACGCGGGTGGAAGGCGATCCGTCGCGCCGCCCGATCGGTCGCGCTCATGTCGATGCGCAGGCCGCGCTCCGCGAGCGGCGCCGCGACGCGGACGATGTCATGGTGGGTAAGCGGCGTCACGATGCCAGCGAGCATACCTGCCGTCGCGCGTGCCGGGTACGTGCGGGCGCGGTGCGCACGATCGCTGCATGAAGGGAAGTCCTGTGGTCAGGGAAGAGAGGTTGCGCTAGCGTACGGCGCGCACCGGCCCGAGCCGGTTTCCACCGAGTGTCTCGCCATGCCCGATCCGATTTCTCCCACCACACCCGCAACCATCGCGACGGGTGGCCTCGCAGCCTCGCCGGCCGGCCGGCGGCTGCAACGCCTCAGCAAGCTGATGGACAGCTCCATCACCCTGCCCGGTGGTTTCCGCATCGGCTGGGACGGGATCATCGGCCTGATACCCGGCATCGGCGACGTGATCGGGCTCGGTGTCTCCGCCTGGATCGTGCTCGGTGCGGCGCGTCTGGGTGCCTCGAAGGCGACGCTGCTTCGCATGGCGGCGAACGTCGGTGTCGAGACCCTGATCGGGGCGGTGCCGATCGTCGGCGATCTGTTCGATCTCGCGTTCAAGGCGAACGAACGCAACATGCGTCTGCTCGAACGTCATGCCGGCGATCCGGTGCGCGTCACGCGCCGCAGTCGCGGGTGGCTGGTCGGCATCGCGGTCGCGATCGTGGTCTTCGTGCTGCTGCTCGGCTGGTTCGTGGTCGCGATGTTCCTCGGCTTGCTCGGACTGATCTTCTGAGCGTCACGTGACGGTCCGGGGCGTGACGGTCCGGTGACCGTTGCGGCGCAGTCATGACCGTCGGGACCGATGCGCGACGAACCCGCGACAGCGCTTGTCGATGGGCGCGAACGAGGCGCATGACCGGGAGGAGGGATGCCGTGCGCGGACACGGCAACGGCCGAACGTCGGGCTACCATTTCCCGTCGTGCAACGCGACCGGAACGGCCTGACCGAGCATCACCGCGAGGCGCCGTGCAACCGGTCGCCTCACCGGACAGCTCGAATGAGCGACCTTCCAGGACCGCTGCCAGACGCCATCCGCGAGCGCATTGCGATGGTGCGCGTGCTGTGCATCGGGTTCATGATCTACGTGCACGTGCCGGACAACGCGATCTCGGCGTCGTCGGCTGGCGTGCCGCTCGCGTCCCTGCTTTTTCAGGGGTTTCTGGTCGAGGGGGTGGGACGGGCGAGTGCGGCCTTGCTGAGTCTCGTGTCCGGTCTGCTGACCGCCATCGCGCTCGCGCGCTGCACGCTGCCGTCGCTGTACCGACGCCGTTTCCGATCCCTCGTCCTGCCGATGCTGGTCTGGAGCACGGCGACGGTCGCGCTCTATGCGGTCATCTCGCTCGTGCAGCCGACGTTTCTCGCGCTGGAGGGGCGCAGCCCCGGCGAGGCGGCGCTCTACTATCTGAACACGATGCTCTTCGTGACCGAACAACCGATGGGGCCAACCTTGCATCTCGGTTTCCTGAGGGATCTGTTCGTGTGCATCCTGCTGTCGCCGCTGTTGCTGGCGGCCGTGCGACGGCTCGGTGCCACGATGCCGGTCCTTCTGGGCGCGCTGTACCTCGCCGACGTCGAGTCGGTGATCGTGCTGCGACCGCTGGTGCTGTTCGCGTTCTCGATCGGTGTCTGGCTTGCCGATGGTCACGCCCGGCTCGATCGAGTCGACCGTTTCTGGCCGCTGTGGGTCGTGCTGTCGATCCTCGGTACCGTGCTGACGATGCTCTCGGGCAGCGAGCCGGCACTCGAGTCGCGTGCCGCGCTCTGGTTCGAGGCGCACGGCATCGATCTTCGCGAATCGGTGATCTATCCCATGTCGCGGCTGTTCGGCGCGCTCGCCATCTGGACCCTGGCGGCCCGGTTGGCCGGTGGAGCCTGGGCCCGCCGCATCGCCGCAGTCTCGCCGTACGTCTTCGTGGCCTTCTGCAGCCACTTCCTGGTACTGACACTGCTGTGGGAAGGCGTCGTCCGGCGCTCGGTGCACGGCACGACGACGTCGGCCTACGCCGTGTGGTTCGCCGTGGCGCCGCTGATCGCGATGCTCGCTGCCGCCCTGCTGGTCGAGCTCATGGCGCGATTCGCGCCGCGCATCGCCGCGTTGCTGACCGGCGGTCGGGTGGGGTCGGGAGCCGGGGCGGCGGTTCGTCAGACCGTGGCGGCGACCGCGTCGACGAGCGTCGCCGACACCCGGCCGAGCGGTCCGAAGTCGCCGTCGAGGCGATTGCCCGACACGACCGGCAGCATCCCGGTGCAGCTGCCGCAGTAGATGATCTCCCCTGCCTTCAGGCCGGTTCGAGCGAAGGCGGGGCGAGTCAGCAGCCAGGCGATCATCGCGAAGGGGCTGCCGCCGATCGACTGACCGCTGTGGCCGTCGGCGCGTCGCTCCCCGTCGATCGCGAGCGATGCCGGGTGCGCGGCGAAGTCGAGTTCCTGCCACTGTCGCTCGTCCACCGCCTCGCCGATCACGGTGGCCGACTGCCCGCCCGAGTCGGCGACGAGCCGCGTGCCGTTGCCGGGCAGCGACATGTCGAAGCGGGTCGCCACCAGCTCGAAGCCGGCGCGCACGGACGCCGTGGCCGCGCGGATGGCCGCCGCATCCACGGGAGTGTCTCCAACCACGATGTCCTCGCCCAGGGTCACCACGAACTCCGTCTCGACGGTGGTCTGATGCGCCGCGAACACCGGCACCTCGGCACCGTGCTCGTAGTGATGACGGGCGAACAGCGATGCGTGGAAGGAGCGTTCGAGATCGAGCGTGGCAAGCGCGGCATCGAGCGTCGCGCCCAGCTTGACGCCGATGCGTGGCGAGTCGGCGAGTGCGTCGAGCTCACCCTGTAGCCGGTAGGCATCCTCGATCGACGGTGCTGCGCCGTCGATCGGTACGCGCGTACCCGCCGCGCGGGCGCGGTGCAGGCGAGCGGCCATGTCGGCGAGCACCGCGTCGGTGAGCGGTTCGGCAACGGGCTTGGCAGGATCGGCCGGGGAGACGTCGGTCATCGCGTGGGGTGTCCAGGCAGGTGAGCTCGCGATGGTAACCGGCCGTCACGAAAAGCCTCGACTCTCGAGAGCCGAGGCGACCATCCGTGGTACCGACAGCTCGCCAGGGAACCCCGCGCCGGCTCCCTGCCTTGCGATGCCTGGCGTCCTGCCATCTGCCGCACGTTCGTCCTTGAACGCGGCGCCAGTATCGCGTGCGCCCGGTTCGCGCACCATCGGAACTCGCGGTCGTTCGGGCAGGAATGAAGCGCGCTTCGCGTAGGAACCTTCCTACGCACGCCGGCCGGCGCGCACAAGCTCGTGCTAGCGTCCGGATTGCGGTGGGCACGGCGCTTCACCGAGCATCCCGTGGAGCATGCCCGTCTTGAGTGCCGACAAGAGTTGCCTGGTCACCTACCTGTCTGCCTATCTCGAACTGTCCGACGGAGACTACGCCTTGCTGGCGCGCTTCGAGAAGGACGAGCGCGAGCATCCGGCCGACGCGCTGCTGCAATCCAGAGGCGACGTCGTCGACGAGCTGCTGGTCGTCAAGAAGGGTTGGCTGTACGCCTCGACGGATCGTCGCGACGGGCGGCGGCATGTCGTGCGCACCTATCACGCCGGCGACATCATCGGGCTGGACGCCCTGGGGATGCCGAGCGCCGCGACCAACCTTCACGCGTGCACGGAGGTCTGCGTGTGTCCGTTTCCCAAGCGTGCGCTCGGTCGCGTGTTCTCCGATGCGCCCAGGCTCGCGGCCCTGCTGCTGGCCATGTCGGCGCGCGACCAGGCCTTGCTGATCGAGTTGCTCCGAGCCACGGCGCGCATGAGCGCGCAGGAGCGCGTGCTGTTCGCGCTGCTGAGCTGGCTGCATCGGTTGGCCATGACCAATCGGGACATGAGCGACACGTTCGAGTTGCGACTCAATCAGATGCAGATCGGCGACATGCTCGGGTTGACCAATGTCTCGGTCAGCAAGGCGATGGTGGAACTGGAGCAGGCGGGGCGGATCGAGCGACGGCGCCGCGAGGTGACGCTGCTGAACGTCCCGGCGCTCGCCGCCAGCGTCGAGTTCGTCGATCGCTACTCGACCCTCGACCTGTCCTGGTTTCCGTCGACCGAGCCCCTGCCGGCAGCTCGCTGATCGATCCCGCGTGACGGTCTTCACGCAGCGCGCGTGGAGAGCGCGCGTTGTGTAAATCGGTGCAATTCGCCTGCAATCCTTGCCGGCGCGCGTCCGTTCGACAGGCCGCCGTTAAGGTCCAGCCACTCCCGGACGTTGTACGACCGCGTTCCAGGTG
Organism: Endocladia muricata; assembly: GCA_032356245.1. Taxonomy (NCBI): domain Eukaryota; phylum Rhodophyta; class Florideophyceae; order Gigartinales; family Endocladiaceae; genus Endocladia; species Endocladia muricata. Next base: position 16,292 of record JAUKWC010051830.1, on the reverse strand, counting down.
CCGCGACACTTTCGTGTCACGGCGGGCGTCGTGGGCACGACCCGCGACTTTCGATCATGTGTCAGACGAGAGGTGCATCGACATGGCAGAGCAGGACACCAGACAGACGGTTCAGGACGTGAAGGGGACGATCCGCGACGAGGCGACGCGCGCCGGTGCGACGGTCGTCGACGAGGCGCGATCCGTCGCCGGCCAGGCCGCGACCGTCGGCCGCGAGCAAGCCGAGCAGCAGTTCCAGCACGGGCGGGATCGCATCGGCAGTGAGGTCGGCGCCGTGGGCTCGGCCGTCGATCAGGCCGCGCAGCGACTTCACGATCAGAACAGCCCGCTCGCGAGCTACGCCGACGAGATCGCCGGACAGATCTCGAACTTCTCCGCGTCGCTCGAGAACACGTCGCTGGAGGACCTTGCCGGCAAGACGCGGCGTCTGGCGCGCGAGAACCCGGCGCTGTTCGTCATGGGCAGCGTCGTGGCCGGCATCGCCGCCTCTCGCTTCTTCAAGGCGAGCGATGAACCGTCGTATCGAGACGATGGCCACGAGGGTCGCGGCCAGGCGTTCAGCTCTGCCAGCGGTGAGGCCGGCAACGGCGAAAGCGATGGTTATGCCGAAGGCCGACGTGCGGCCATGGCGGGGTCCGCCGGCGCGTATCGCTCGCCCGTCGCGGGTGACGTCACGAGCCCTCGGATCGCTCGGCCGATCAACGACGCGCAGCGTGACACGCGCGTCCCGATGGACAGCACCCTCGCCGGAACCACCAACACGAACCCGGGCCAGCAAAGCCCGACAGGAGGTCGTTGAACATGTCTGCAACCAGAGCGGAAGTTCGTTCAGGCGCCGTCGCGCGCGGTGACATCACCGAGCCGTCCACCACCGGGCTGTTGTCCTCGCTCGCGAGCGACGTCGGCGAGCTCATGCGCGGCGAGATGCACCTCGCTCGCGCGGAGATCTCGCAGTCGGTCAACGATGCGAAGACCGGCGTCGCGAGCCTCGTGGTCGGCGGCGTGGTGCTGCTGACCGGATTGATACTGACGCTGGCCGCGGTCTGCATGGCACTCGCGGCCTTCACGGCACTCGCCCCCTGGGCGGCAACGCTGATCGTCGGCGCGGTGATCGCCGTGGTCGGCGCGATCATGCTGAAGGCCGGCACGAGCAAGCTGTCGGCAGACAATCTCGCGCCTTCACGGACGCAGGCATCGCTCGAGAAGGACCGAAACCTGGTTGAGAGGAACGTATCGTGAACAGAGCCATAGACCCCGACGCGTCCGCGCGTACCATCGAGAAGCAGATCGACGCCAAGCGCGCCGACATCGACCGTACCCTGAGTGCACTGGAACGACAGCTGTCACCGAGCGACATGGTCGATCGCGGCATCGGACTCGTTCGCGAGAACGGTGGCGAAGTGGCGCAGAACCTCGGACGACAGTTCCGCGACAACCCGATGCCGTTCCTCGTGACCGGCGTCGGCCTGGTCTGGGCCATGGCGTCGCAGGGCGGTGGTCGAAACTCCGTCGGCCACTACCGTAGCCGCTACGGCTACGACGGCGACTATCGGGGCCGGAACTTCGACGAAAGCGACACCGGGCATGCCCGCGGCACCGACCTGCGAACGGCGGCAGAGGCGCGCTTCGTCTCCGGCGAATCGGGCAGCGACTTCACCCCGCGATACACCGACGGATCGATCCCGTCGACGAGCGGTGCATTTGCGAGTGGCCTGTCGGCCAATCCCTACGGCGACGACGACAGCGACGACGACGGCTTCCTCGACACGGTTCGCGACGGCATGGACAAGCTGGGCAACCGTCTGTCCGGCGCGGCCGACGAGTTGACGACGAAGGTCTCCGACATGAGCGAGGAGGCGCGGAGGCGTTACGAGTCGATGAGTGAGGAGGCGCGCACCCGTTACGACGAGGGGCGGCGTCGTTACGCCGAGATGGATGCGGACGCTCGCGGGAAATATCGGGCCTCGCGCCTGCAGGCTCGCCAGAAGCGAGCCGACTGGGAACGCGGCATGCGTGACGGCATGGAGTCGCTCAGGGCGAGTGGGCAGGACATGAGCCGTCGTGCACGACATCAGGCGCGATCCTCGGCCGACTCGGTCTCGGAGTTCGTGCAGGAGCAGCCGATGGTGGCTGCCGCGATCGGTGCGGCCATCGGTGCGCTGATCGGTGCCTTGCTGCCATCGACCCGCGTGGAGAATCGCTATCTCGGCGAATATTCCGACGAGGCGAAGCGTGAGGCCAGAGTTCGCGCGGAGCCTGTCATGGACAAGGCGCGTGAACACGCGGAGCGCGGCGTTCAACAGGTGAGCGGCGCGGTCGAGGACGCGGCCGGCACGGCGCGCGCCAAGGTCGAACAGGCGGCGAGTCAGGCACGCGGCAAGGCCGAAGAGGGGATCGACCAGGCGGACCGCAAGGCGAGCGACGCCGCTCCGGCCTGACGCTCGGTACGGGCTCGACGGGCATCGGCCCGTCGGGCCTCGTCTTCACGAGGGTGCCGGGCGTGCGAGGTTCGCGAGCGGCAGATGTGTCAGCGCGCGGAGGCCGAGTCGACGTGTCCAGGCGGGATCGCCCGTCGGCGTCGGCAGCGCGGCATCCGGACATCGCTCGAACAGCGCATCGAGCACCGCCATGCCCTCGCGCAATGCGAGTTGCAGGCCGAGGCAGACATGCGGGCCGGCGCCGAAACCCAGATTACGGCCTGGCTGTCGCTCGAGATCGAGCGCGTAACCGTCGGCCAGCCATCGCGGATCCATGTTGGCGGCGCCGATCAGCGGCGCGATGGTGTCACCCGGCTGCAAGGCGACGTTGCCTAGCTCGGTCCGCTCCAGCACGAATCGCGGCTTGCCCATCTGCACCGGCGACAGCCAGCGAAGCAGTTCCGACAGGGCGCGCACGTCGAACGGTGCGTCCCGTGGACGCTTCTGCAGTTCCGGCTCGCGGAGCAGGGCGAGCACGGCGCCCGATAGCAGGTGTGTCGTCGTCTCGTGACCGGCGACGTAGAGCAGGAAGACCATCGACAGGAGTTCGTCGTCCTCCAGCGCGCGCCCGACGCCGTTCGTCGAGACCAGATCGCTCAGCAGGTCGTCTCGTGGCTCGCGTCGGCGGTCAGCGATCTCGGCTCGCATCGCCGTCGAGATCACACGAATGGCCGGTACGGCGCGAAACAGATCGAGCGGCCCGTGCACGTTCGCCAGCGCCGACAGCGCTCGCGCAAGCGTCTCGCCGGCGCGGGGGTCGTTGCGCCGACCGTCGACACCGACCGCGTCCGTCCCGCCGACACCGAGCAACTCGCTGATCACCTGCTGCGGTATCGGCCGCGCGACGTGGCGAACGAAATCGCCGTCGGCCGATCTCGCGAGTCGCTCGATCGCGGCGGCGCTCAGGGCCGCGATGCGCGGCTGCAGGCCTTCGAGCCGCGAGCGGTGAAAGGCCGCGTCCACGCGAGTGCGAAGCGCCCGATGGTCGTCACCGTCGCGCGTCAGCATGTTGTCGGCCAGCGGTCGGAACACGCCCGGCACCCACCATCGAAGCCCGGCCGACGAACGGTGCCCCAGTCGCCGCGCGTCGACGGTGAACCGTGTCTTGTCCTGCAGCACCGCGAGCGCATCGGCGTGCTGGACAGCGAGCGCCACGCGGCCGAGCAGCGGCTGCCGGGTGATCACGACACCGGGGCCGTCGTGGAGGGCGCGCCAGGTCGGGCGCGGATCGTCCTTGAACGCCGGGGATCGGAGATCGAGCGATAGCGGGCGAGGTCTCATCCTGGCAGCGGCCGGTGCACGTTCGGAAGATGGCGGCTCCATTGTGCGTCGCGCCGACCGCGCGTTGTCGGCGAACGGTCAGAATGGCCCGGCGGCAATCCTGTCGCGCCCGACGGTTGGCGAACGATGAACGAACGGCGACACGACAGCAGCGACGAGGACCGGGAGCGGATTCGGACGCGTGGGGTCGACGTGCTGTCCGACGGTTGGTCGCGACTGGAGTCGGTACGGTTCGACTACCGGCGTCGCGACGGCGAATGGGAAAGCCAGACGCGCGAGGTCTACAACCGCGGGCATGGCGCGGCGATCCTCCTGCACGATGTCCAGCATCGTCGAGTCGTGCTGGTGCGGCAATTTCGCTACCCCGCTCATGCCGCGACGGGTCGTGGCTTCCTGTTCGAGGTGCCGGCAGGCATGCTCGAGGACGACGATCCGGTCGCGACCGTCATCGCCGAGACCGAGCAGGAAACCGGCTATCGCATCGGCGAGCCGGACTTCGCGTTCGCCGCCTACGTCAGCCCGGGGTCGGTCACCGAGCGCATCCATTGCTTCACGGCGGCCTGCGAACCCGGGTCGAGGATCGGGGATGGCGGCGGACTGGCGGAGGAGGGGGAGGACATCTGAAGTGCACGAGGTCGACTTCGACGAGGCACTCGCGATGGTGCGGGACGGGCGAATAGAGGATATGAAGACTATCCTCCTGTTGCAGCACGCCGCCTTGCACCTGTTCGCCGGGGACTGAAACGATCGGTCTCGCGCGACGCTTACGAGATTGAAAGGCGGCGAGTCTTGGTATCATGAGCGACGTTTGTGCCGTGGCGTTCGCCTGCCGCGCCGCGCGTTCGTACCGTCAGGGATGACGTTCTTCTCGACAGTTCAGGGGCACGAAGCCCCGATCACGGTCCATGACCGGAGCCGACATGCCCGACACGTACACCTTCGCCGCCGACTCGTCGTCAGCCATCCGCTCGACCCGCGCCGACCCGGCGCGATCTCGCGCGGTGTTCGCGCCTCTCTCGGGGGCGCACGTTGCCGTGTGTGTGGGGCTGGCCCTCGCGATGGCGCCGTTCGTCGCCGTGCAGGCGGCCGGAGAGATCGCCAGCCTGAACATCACGGAGCGCCCGGGCACGCCGTTCCGCTATACCGCGGATGGCACGGAGTACACCTGGGGCATCGGCCGGAACCGTCTGCTCGACGGCTTCACCAGCGACGACCGCGAATACGGGTTTGCACTCTCGGCCGACCGCGTCGACGTGCGGCGGCACAGCAGCGAGGACGCCGATCGAGGTGACCTCTGCAACGTCTTCGCGGAGCGCGGTGGCGACCGCGACGGGCTTCTCTCGCCCGACTATCCCGTCGACTGCGATCTCGCCGAGATGCTGCGCAACCGCGCCATCAACCGCGGCGCACTCGATGTCTTCGCCAACCAGTCCGCGGACGCCAACGGCGTCGAGCGCGTCGACTATCTCTTCGACAGCGGCATCCTCGCGCCGGTGACGCCCGAGGGGCTGGAGCGCGCCGGACATGTCGTCGCCGAGAAGGGCGGCGACGATCGTCTGAAGATCGCGGCCGTCCTGTCGCTCGACGTGCTCGGACAGCCGGCGAGCTACGGGCCGCCCGTGCTGGTGCGCGCCGTCGGCTGCATGGACCCGGCCTCCTGCTACGGCGTCACCGACGAGATGCACGACTACGCCTTCTTCGCCGACGGGGCGTCGGGCGCGGTCGAGGTTCCGGCGGACGGACGCGCGACGGTCGAGTCGGTGGCGATGGCCTTCGTCTCGAGCGAGCGTCTCGGGCTCGAGGCCGGACAACGCTACTTCGGTTTCTCGCTGTTCTCCGATGACGTCGACACGGACGATCACGAAGTGGCGGATCCGGACACGTATCCGGCCGATACCGGTGCGTCCGGCGGTGTCGCGGATCTCTACGGTGGTCTCTCCGGCTACTACATCGACGAGGCCCTGAGCAACGGCTCCGGCCGCGCCTTCCTCGACGAAAACGGCAACGGCCTCCCGGACGAGGGCGAAGCCGGCGTGGCCGACATCCAGATCCAGCTCTACCGCGACACGGACGGCGACGGGATGTTCGACCCCCGTCGCGACGCGCCGGTCTGCAACGCGACCGACACCGACCGAAGCGGACTCTTCGTGCTGCCGGGTCTGCCGGATGGCGATTACTTCGCCGTGCTTCGCGAGAACGACCCGGAGCTTCCGGCCGGGCTCGAACTCGAGGAGGGCACGAACCCCCTGGCGTTCTCCGTGGCCGGTGGTGACGTCGACGATCTGAATTTCTCGTTCTCCGGCGAAGGTGTCGGCGTGGGCGGCGCCGATGGCGGCGAAGCCGATGCGGGTGGTGCGGGCACGGCCGGTGCCGCGGACGGCGGTGACGACGACGGTGCGGGCGACGCGGGCGGCGACGATGCCGGTGGTACGGCCACCGCCGGTGCCGTTGACGGTGGTGCGGACGACGGCGCGGGTGATGCCGGCGGCGAAGACGCGGGCGGTGCGGACACGGCCGCTGGCGCTGACGGCGGTGATGACGACGGGGCGGGCGGCGACGACGCCGGCGGGGCCGACACGGCTGGCGCGGCTGACGGCAACGCCGATGACGGCGCCGATGACGGCGCCGGCGACGCGGGCGGAGACGATGCCGGCGGGGCCGATACGGCCGGCGCAGCGGACGGCAATGCCGACGACGGTGCGGGTGACGCCGGCGGCGACGATGCCGGCGGCGCCGACACGGCCGGTACGGCTGACGGCGGTACCGACGACGGTTCGGGAGACGCGGGCGGCAACGACGCGGGTGGCGATGACGCTGGCGCTGCGGACACGGCGGGCGCGGACGATGGTGCCGACGACGGCATGACCGACGCGGGTGGTACCGACGCGGGCACCGCCGATGCGGGTGGCGCGGACACGGCTGGCACCGCGGACGGTGGTGCCGATGCGGGTAGCGCCGATGCCGGCGCCACGGACTCGACCGGCGAGACCGACGGTGCGGAGACTGCCGGTGGCGCGACCGATGCCGGTGCGACGGACGCCGGTGCGACGGACGCCGGAGCAGCCGACGCCGGGGCAAGCGATGCCGGGGCAAGCGATGCCGGAGCAAGCGATGCCGGAGCAAGCGATGCCGGAGCAAGCGATGCCGGGGCGAGCGACGCCGGAGCAAGCGATGCTGGTGGGACGGATGCCGGCGCGACCGATGGTGCGGGCGGCGAGCCGGATCCGGGGGCGAGTCGGGACGACATCCAGACCTCGGCCACGCGGGATGTCTTCGACGTGTTGCAGGACGATTTCGCCGACGTGGACGTGATCGACAACGACGTCGATGGTCCGGACGGCGGTCTCACGATCATCCGCGTCAGCGAGCCGCCGAACGGGACGGCCGAGATCATCGATCTGAACACGGGTGCGCAGGTGGTCCGCTACACGCCGGACGATGGCTTCTTCGGGACCGATGCATTCATCTACGAGATCCGGGACAGCGAAGGCGTGGAGCAATCCGGCACGGCGACCGCCAACGTCATCCGCTACACGGACATCAACCGGAACGGGACAAACGACTTCATCGAGTGCGGATGCACCGACCTGACCCTGGAGACCGGCGTGAACGGTTCGGGCATCGGGCGACTCTCGTTCGGTGTGTTGGGACTCCTGGCCGGCGCCGGCGTGCTCCGGGCGATTCGTCGGCGGCGAGGTCTCGCCGTGGAGGGCGTCCGATGAGCATGCGTGACGCTGGTCGGACGGAGCGAAGCCGCCTGTCCGAGGCCGCTCGACCCTCCCGCGCAGACGGGGTGAGGGCGATCGCGACCCCGCTGCTCGCCGGTGGTTCGTTCGAGCGGGGTGCGATTCGTCCGGCTCTTGCCGCCTGCGCCGTCGTTCTGGTCGGGACCGGTCTCGGCGCGGTCGCGGTTGCCGACGGCAAGGTTCATTTTCCGACCACGTCGAAGGCCGTCATCGCGGCACTGGCGCCGGTCCGGGCTACACCGGCGATCGATGCGGCAGCGATTGCGCCCGCGGCACGTCGTGAAGGTGCGGCGAGCGGTCCGGAATCGGCCGACCCGACGGCGACGACGGCGGCGACGGATCCGGGCGCCTCGACGAGCGCGACGATCTCGACGACGGCGCGCGCTTCGGCAACGACGCGGATGCCGCTCGACACGGATGCCGGTGTTGCCAACGAAGGCCTGTACGTTGCCAGCGGTGACCTTCAGGACGCGAACGCCTTGCCGTTCGCCATCGGCGGTGGTGGTGCGGCGGCTCACGAAGAGGCGATCGCGGCGCGCTCGTTCACACGCCGACCGTACGTCGCGATCGGTGCGGGCGCTTCGCAACTCATGCCCGAGTCGCCCAGCGAGGCGCTGACGATCGCCGAGGACACCTCGTTCGCCGGAGAGATCGGGGTCGGGTACGACTTCACCCGCTGGCTCAGCGCCGAATTCCACGCGGCCGATCTCGGCGGCGCCGGTATCGACTTCCTCGGATCGGATGTCGGTGAACTCGGCTACCAGGTCTACGGCGGAAGCGCGCTCTTCTACTTGTTGAATGTGCGCGACGGATTCATCCCGCTGGCCTCCGGGCTGTCCGGCGCCCACCGCCGCGAGGGTCTGTCGTTCTTCACGCGCTTCGGCATCGGCGGTCTTCGCAACGACAGCGAGCGCGTCGCCTACCGTCGCGACTACGCCTCGCACGCGGTGTTCGGCGCCGGGCTCGAGTACGGCTTCCGCAACGGCTTCGCCTTGCGCGCCGAGGCGCAGGCCTTCGACACCGACGCGCGCTACGTCGGGGTCAGCTTGCTCAAGCGTTTCGGCGGCGTGACCATGGCAGCACCGCTCGCAGCGGCGGCGCCTGCCGTCGTGCCGCCTGCGGCCGCCTTGCCGTTGCCGGAGCCCGCGCCGACGCTTGCGGCCGTGGAACTGCCGATCGTCCACTTCGCCTTCGATCGCTCGACGCTGCGGCCCGAGTCGCTGGCACGGCTGGACGGTTTCGTCGAGGCCATCGAGAACGACGAGCGTCGCATCATGGTCGACGGTCACACGGACTGGATCGGTGCCGAGCGGTACAACGTCGGACTCTCCGATCGACGGGCGGCCGCCGTTCGCGACTACTTCGTCTCGCGCGGCATCGATGCCTCGCGCATCACCGCCCGCGGCTTCGGCGAGACGCAGCCGGTCACGCGCAACACGACGGAAGAAGGACGTTCGCTCAACCGACGAGCGGAGGTTCGTCTCGAGTGATGCGACGTTCGATCTGCTGGGTGAGCAGATCGATGTGCTGACGCAGGGAGTAGAGCTCGTGGGCGTAGCCGAGGGGAACGGCTACCTCGCGAGCGTCGTCCTCGATCCGCTCCAGATCGGCCAGGCAGGCAGCCAAAGAGGCCGGTCGAGGGTCGTCGCTGGCGCGAAGGTCGATGCGCTGGACCTCCTCGTACCAGCGAAACACCTTCTTGCGAACGGTCCAGCGGTACGCGGGCGGCAACATGCGCGACAGCGGTAGCAGCAGGGCGAGCAACGGCAGGGCGAGCAGCTTGAGCCGGTCGATCAGATTCGCGGCCCAGAAGGGCAGGTAGCGCTGCAGGAAGGGGATGCCGTACTTGTAGTACCGCTGCGCCTCGTCGCTCAGAGTCAGGTCCACGAAGTCGGGCGACGGAAATCGCTCGGCCTTCGAGAACAGCGTGGTGCGCGCGAACACGCGGGAGGCGGCCTGCATGGCGAGCTCGGCGAGTGCCGGGTGCAGGTCGTCCCGGGCGACGAGCGTCGCCGCGGCGGCCACGAGCGAGATGTCGCGCGAGGGGATGTCCTGCTCGAGATCGATGACGCCGGCCGGCAGCACGAGGCTGGTGAAGAAGGGGTAGCGGCGCGAATAGGCTTCGGCGCGGGTGAAGTCCATCAAGGTCACACCGTCGACCCCGAGTAGCGCGTCCACCACGGCGCCGTTCGCCGAGGAGATCGTGAGCACGGCGTCGAGGTCTCCCGCCAGCAGGGCCTCGGCGGCCGACGTGTCCCCGGCGGAATCGAGCGTGAGTGCATCCGGCGAGACGCCGTTGGCGTCGAGCAGATCGAGCGCCACGCGTCGCGTGCCGCTGCCCTCCGGTCCGACCGCGACGCGCAGACCCTTCAGGTCGACGATGCGTTCGGGTCTCGGCGTGCGCGTCGAGAAGATCCACAGAGGTTCGAAGTACAGGCTCGCCAGTCCTTCCAGTTCCGGGTGGTCCGCCCGGTTCGCGAGACCCGACTGCAGGAAGGCGATCTCCGCGTCCCCGCCCTCGAGTCGCGCGAGGTTGTCGATCGAGCCGTTCGTCTCGAGCACCTCGAGTTCGATGTCCTCGCTGGCGAACTCCTTCGCCAGTTCGATCGCGAAGGCGTGGTACGCGCCCTGTGAGCTCCCGGCGGCGATCACCAGGCGATCCGGTGGCGCGGGTTCGACGAACTGGTAGGTGAGCCACAGCGCGCCGCCCACGAGTCCGACCGCGAGCAGGGTGATCCCGAATCGCTCGCCGGTCGAGCGCCAGCGACGCGACGCACGGGATCGCTGGCGTGATTCGCCGCGCGCGTCGTGCGCGGCGTCGTCGAGAGTCGGCGGGGTGTCTGGCACGCGGGCGGTTCCGTTTCGTTATGGTGGCGCGCGGCTCACGTGAGCCACCGGCCGATGAGCAAGAGTAGACGGACATGGACTCGGTTTCCCAGATCGCGCTCGGCGCGGCGCTCGGCGAGCTCGTGCTCGGCCGGCAGATCGGAAGACGGGCGGCGGTGCTCGGCGCGGTGCTCGGCACCTTGCCGGATCTCGATGTGCTCGTGCCCTACGTGGACGCCGTCGACACCTTCACTCGCCACCGCAGCTGGAGCCATTCGGTGTTCGTGCTGACGGCGGCGAGCCTGCCGCTCGCCTGGCTCGCGCGACGCGTCGTGCCGGTGTCCGCGTCGCCGCCGGCCTTCGGACGATGGTGGCTCGCCGTCTGGCTGGTGCTCGTGACCCACCCGCTGCTCGACGCCTTCACGCTCTACGGCACGCAGCTGTGGTGGCCGCTTCCCGTGCGCCCGGTCGCGATCGGCTCGGTCTTCATCATCGACCCGCTGTTCACGGTCCCCTTGCTGATCGGACTGATCTGGCTGTGGCGGCGACGATCGCCCGCGGCACACCGAGCCAACGGCATCGGGCTCGCCTTCGCCACGGGCTACCTGGGCGTGACGCTGTTCGTTCAGGCGCAGGTGGCGGAAGTCGCTCGCGCCTCGCTCGTCGCCGACGGACACGATGCGGAACGCCTGCTGGTCGCCCCCTTGCCGATGTCCTTGCTGTGGCGGGTGGTCGCGCTCGACGGCAATACCTACCGGGAAGGCTGGCGCTCGCCGCTCGACGATGCGCCTGTCATGCGTTTCACCGAACGCGACCGTGGCGAGCCCTTGCTCGCGGCGGTCGCTGACGATCCTTCGGTGCAGCGGCTTCGCTGGTTCACCAACGGATACCTGCGGGCGCGGGCGCAGGAGGACACCCTGGTACTGACCGATCTGCGCATGGGCGCGGAAGCCAACTATGTCTTCTCCTTCGAGGTCGGCGAGCGCGACCCGACCGGCGACTGGCGATCGATCGTGCCGCGCGATCGACGCCCGGAGTTCGACACCGATGCCGTGAAGCAGGTACTCCGACGCGTCATCGACGAGGACGCTTTCGCGGAGGACGCCGAGCCGAAGACGGTGCGTTAGCATGCTGCTCTCATACGGCTGGAGCTTCATCGCATGCTGATTCTCGTCGCGGGACTCGTGCTCTTTCTCGGCGTTCACTCGGCACGGATCGTCGCCGAGCCCACCCGCCAGCGATTCATTGCCGAGCGCGGCGCGAACGCGTGGAAGGGGCTGTATTCGATCGCGTCGCTGATCGGCTTCGTGCTGATCATCGTGGGCTATCGCGCGGCGCCCGACGTCTGGCTCTGGTTTCCGCCGGCCTGGCTCCGGCACGTCACCCTGCTGCTCACGGCGGTGGCCTTCGTGCTGCTCGCCGCATCCTATGTGCCCGGCAACCGGCTGAAGGCCGCTGTCGGGCACCCGATGGTGCTCGCGGTGAAGGTCTGGGCCTTCGCGCATCTGCTCGCCAACGGGGCGCTCGCGAGCGTGCTTCTGTTCGGCGCGTTCCTCGTCTGGGCGATCGCCGACTACGCCGCGGCGCGTCGACGTGACCGGACCACGGCCGGTGGCCACGCCGCGGGCGAGGTCGACGTGCCCGGTCACGGCAGCGCGGCGGACGGGGCGTCCGGTGCTCCCGTGAAACGCGGTGGACTCGGTGCGACGCTCGCGACCGTCGGCCTCGGCCTGGTCGCCTGGTTCGTGTTCGCCGTCTGGCTGCATCGCGCGTTGATCGGCGTGAGCCCGATCGCGGTGGGGGGCGGCTGATGCGGATCTGGGTCGATGCCGATGCGTTGCCCGGCGTCATTCGACAGATCCTGTTCAAGGCCGCGCAGCGGATGAAGATCGAGACGACGCTGGTCGCCAATCAGCCGATCCCGGTGCCGCGCTCGTCCTTGATCAAGATGCGACAGGTGAGCCAGGGCTTCGATGTCGCCGACGACGAGATCGTGCGACTCACGGAGAAGGGCGATCTGGTCATCACGTCCGACATCCCGCTGGCGGCCGAGGTCGTCGCGAAGGGCGCTTTCGTGCTTTCGCATCGCGGTGAGGCGTTCACCCCGGAGAACATCGGCGAGCGGCTGAACATGCGCGACTTCATGGACACGATGCGTGGGAGCGGCGTGCAGACCGGCGGGCCGCCGGCGCTGGGGGCGCAGGAGAAACAGGCGTTCGGCAACGCGCTCGACCGTCTGCTGGCGAAGCACGGCAAGCCTCGAGCCGAGCCTTGAGCCGAGCCTTGAGCCGAGCCGCTCGACTTGGCCCGAGTCGAGCATGGAGGTCCGGGCAAGAGCCCGAGCAGGAGCCAAGGCATGGGCCGAACCGCGATCGTCGGGCGGTCGGTGGCTTGATATCCCGCTCGCGCGGTCGCAGCTTCCACTGACGGGCCCGCGCGCTCGACCCGTGCCCGTTCGCTTCGCGGACGGCGCGGGGCCCCGCACTCCGGCCCCGGATTGTGGCCACCGGATCGGGCCTTCATGAACACGAGCTACAAGCGCCTTCTGAACGACGCGACGCGTCTGGTTCGACAAGGTGACCTCACCTCGGCCACGCAGGCGATACGCGAGGCGCTGGGCGGCGATGCGGGGGCCGTCGAGAACGCGCGCGAAGGTCGCGCCGTCCATGAGTCGCGTGACGAGTCGGCTCTCGAGGGCGAGTTCGAGCGCATGGACGAGGCGCCGAACGAGGCGCCAAGCGAGGCGCCGAACGAGGGGGACCAGCCGACCGCTCGTCCGCGCGCGGATCGCGCCGCCTCCGTCGTCCGCGCTCGGCACGATGGCCCGTCGGGCGCACTCGACTACCGCCTGTTCGTCCCGCCACCCCTTCCCGGTGCGTCGCGGCCCGGACTCCTGGTCATGCTGCACGGGTGTACCCAGGATGCCGAGGACTTCGCCCGGGGAACGCGCATGGACGCGCTGGGCCGTGAACACGGCTTTCTCGTGCTGTACCCCGAGCAATCCGCTCGCGCGAACCCCCAGCGCTGCTGGAACTGGTTCAAGGACGTGCATCAGCGCCGGGGCCGGGGCGAACCGGGGATGATCGAGGAGACCGTGCGAACGCTCGTCACCGAGCACGGCGTCGATCCGGCGCGCGTGTTCGTTGCCGGATTGTCCGCCGGCGGTGCGATGGCGGCGATCCTCGGAGACGTCTGCCCGGACCTGTTTGCGGCCGTCGGGGTGCACTCGGGGCTGGCGGCGGGCAGCGCGCGCGACGTGGCGGGAGCGATGGCCGCGATGAACGCGGGACGGGCCGGACGCTCCGCAGCCGGTTCGATCGGCCATCGCCCGCCGACGATCGTCTTTCACGGCGACGCCGATCGGACGGTGCATCCGGACAACGGACGGCACGTCGCCGCCGCCTGTCTGGACGGCCGATCGGCAGGCGACGACGGCGCGCGCGAACCCGAGCATCGGGCGGGACGGAGCGGGGGGCGCGGATGGACGACCGAGGTGCATCGTGGAGCAGACGGGTCGGTCGTCGCCGAGCACTGGTCGGTGCAGGGCGGCGCGCATGCCTGGTCCGGCGGGGACACGCGAGGCTCCTATGCCGATGCGGCCGGTCCGGACGCGTCGGCCGAGATGGTCCGCTTCTTCCTGCAGGCGGTCCGATGACGGGCGTCGGCCGCACGGCGCGGCTCTTTCCCCTGCTGGCCGCCGTCGCCGCGATGGTCGGATGTGCCGGTGGTGACACGCGGCCCGATGGCGATGCCGGCACGTTCCGGCTGACGAACGCCTTGCAGGGCGAGCGCGTCGCGCTCGCGCCGGACCCGGTCGAGGGGGCCTTGCCACGGGTGCGGATGGTCGTCTCGGACGACGTCGCGGACCCGGTCGCCCACTGGCGCCTGACCGCGTTCGGTCAGGGGCTCTACCGCGTGAGCAGCGTCGAGGCCGACGAGCGCCTGTCGCTGGCCTCCGGCTATCGGGATGCCGGGGTCGGCGCGACCATCGGCAACGGCGAACTCGGTGCGGTCGGGCTGGATTTCTCGCGCAAGAGCAGCTCCCAGCTCTGGCAGATCGTGCCGCTCGACGACGGGAACTGTAGGCTGGTCAGCGCGCTGTTCCCGAACCGCTCGCTCGGAGTCGCGAGCAGCGACGCCGGCGCGCCGCGTCTGGCCGCAAGCGAGGACGTGCCGAACCAGCGCTGGCAGCTCGCGGCCACGGACGCGGAGGTGGCCGATGGTCGGCCCACGTTGTGCAGCGGCCGGCCGCCGGCTGACTGACTCACGGTTCGCGACGCGCGCATGCCGGACCGCTCGTGGTTCGCGGCACGCCGGGCGGTCAGATGGTGACGCCGTGTTCGTTCAGCGCGCGTTTCGCGGCGTCGAGACCTTCCACCCGAGCGGCCAGGAATCCGGCCTGCGTCGCGGCCTCGACATTGAGTGCGTTGTCGTCGAGGAACAGGATGCGCTCCGGCGCGACCTGCCAGGTCTCGAGTACCCGATCGAAGCCGGCGCGGTCCGGCTTGACGTACCCCATGAGGTGCGACGCGAAGTGGTCGTGGACGGCGTCCTCGAGCTGCATCTCGCCCATCTTCCGTGGCCAGTGCAGCGCGTTCGAGTTGGAGAAGATGCCGGTGCGGTACCGAGCCTTGAGAGCGTGCAGCATCTCGAGGGCGCCGGGAAAGAGACCGACGGGCAACCGCAGGAAGTGCGCGAGAAACGCCTCCGGGGAGACATCGAGTCCCAGCTCGTCGACGACGCTCCTCGCGAACACGTCGGGCTCCGTCCGCCCCGACTCGAACGCGCGCGGGGCGTCCGACGTCAGCCAGAGCGCCCAGATCTCCGCCGCCGAGTGATCGCCGGCGATCCAGGCGTCGTCGATCGGACGGCCCGCGAGCTCGACGACGACGCCGCCGAGGTCGAACAGGAGATGAGTGGGTGCGGCATTCACGGAGAGAGTAGCGAGCCTCGGTCAGCGGTAGAAGTAGGTCGGGAGCCAGAGCGCGAAGCCGGGCACGAACACGATCAGCATCAGCACCGCGACGAGTGGCACGAGGAACGGCATCGTCGCGGTCACGCAGCGTTCGAAGCGTACACCGGATACCTGCGAGAGCACATACAGCACCATGCCGACGGGCGGCGTGAGGAGGCCCAGCATCAGGTTCAGGATCAGGATGATGCCGAGGTGCACCGGATCGATGCCGACCTGATTGGCGATCGGCAGCAGCACCGGCACGAGGATCGTGATCGCCGCGATCGTTTCCATGAACAGCCCGATCGCGAGCACCATGACCATCATGATCAGCAGCACGACGTTCTTGTTCTCGCTGATGCCGAGCAGGAAGTCGGCGAGCGACACGGCTACCTGGTTGGCGGTCAGGATGTACGCGAAGATGGAGGCTGCGGCGACGATCATCAGTATCGCCGCCGAGGTCTCGATCGTGTCGATGGACACGCGCACCAGATGCCGCCAGGAGAGACTCCGGTAGACCACGAGACCGAGGAAGAGGGCGTACATGACCGCCGCCACGGCCGACTCGGTCGGCGTGAACACGCCGGAGACGATGCCACCGATGATGATCGCCGGCGTCAGCAGCGGCAGGAAGGCCTCCTTGAAGGTCGAGCGCAGTCCGGACAGCTTGAAGGCCGAGTCGCGCGGGTAGTTTCGGCGTCTGGAATACCAGGCGACCATGAGCATCAGCGACACCGCCATCATCAGACCCGGGATCAGGCCGGCGGCGAACAGCTCGCCGATCGAGACCGAGGCCATGACGCCGTAGATCACGAGCGGCAGCGACGGCGGGATGATCGGACCGATGGTCGAGGAGGCGGCGGTGATGCCGACCGAGAAGTCGGTGTCGTAGCCCGCGTCGCGCATGGCCTTGATCTCGATCGTGCCGAGTCCGCCCGCATCCGCGACGGCCGCGCCGGACATGCCGGCGAAGATCACGCTCGCGCCGACGTTCACGTGCCCGAGGCC
>JAUKWC010051719.1:21057-42694 GCA_032356245.1 Endocladia muricata | reverse complement strand
AATCACATTACTTGTCCGTTTGGACTTTCACCACACCGCTGTGTGATACGTCCATGTGTCAGACCCCTCGTTGCTCGAGGTGTGAAGTCTTCCCGGAGACAGTGACAGCACTGTAAGTCCATATCTCCAACAGAACAAATATGAAGGACTATTGTGCCGCAAGGAACCCCGAGTTCAGGTAATCTCCACCGGCGAGACGTTCTCTGTAGGTTTGAATTGGCCGGAGTACTTTCGAATCCAATCCCGACTCATTTCCCAATGCTCCACATCGATGATGATCTCATTGACGCCGGGTTGCAGCTTCAAGCGAACAGAAAAGAACACGTATCAGTCAAACTAGGACGATGAATGAGATGCGTATCACCATTGGAAGTATGGATGACGTTTCCGTCAAGCACGATGCCGAAAAGAGAGGAAAATGGATACTAACTTGACGTGCTGCGTCAACTGACCAAGGCACGTGCTCTACGTCCACACCCAATAGATGCAGAGTTGTCAGGGCTTCGGCGGTTCGAGAAGTGGGGATAGCTCTCAGTGATAAGCGGTTCGACCCAATGATATGCGAAAATACCGACACCCTGGATTGACGGAAGGCAAGTTTTCCGTACAATGCTTTTGCAGAGGTTCACAATGGAGCCGGTAGCGACGACTGTCAGACCATGAAATTTTAACAACCAGCGCGATGACAACAATGACAGGACAAATCTCAGTCCGGTCGTGTAGGCCTCCGGAGATCAAAATGATGCTTCGTGGCTGCCTGAGAATGAGTGCTCCCCTGGTACAGTGGGGATGTCAATCAGTGACAAGCATCACGTGTCTTGTCGAAATGGTGACCACGAAATGAGATATACGAACATGAGAACTTGGCGGGTCATAATTGTGAACATTTTCGGCCGAGATTACTACTGCTACCACAATTTCGCTCGACCATCATGTGCAAGGTAAGCTACATTCCTTGCTTGAGGTTTTTCGTCATACGTCATTTCCGGCCCTCAGAACCGAGGCAATGCCGGCAGATATTACGTAGATCGCGTCCTAGAAGAAATAAAAGCGCTTCAAGAATAACGTGAGTACGGTATACAGCTCTTTGGACTGCACTGGTAAAAACATCGTTTCACAATACGTGTAGCAGAAGACAATGTTTATCCATGGTGGCTTTCTTTAGCTGAATACCGGATTTGCACTGTACGGAAAGGAAGACAGCCTTATGCGTGCTTTCTCGTCTGATTGCACGATATGTCTCCTAACCGGTGCCCGTGTTGAAATGTCGAATGTCAATGTTTGAAACCTGTAAAAATCGAGAGCGGATTTACAGGCGTAATCCTAAAATGACAGCGTCACCAGGACGCGGTGTCGATACAGTGCTCCCGCGTGATTCGTACCATTGCTTACGATCTATTTGGATGCTGCCGGCAAAAATTTGGAAACGTGCCAACGCGACTACTAAGTTTGGAGTACAGCTGGCCAATCCACCTCTCGGGCTATGGAAACTCAGAGTCATTCACATACGAAATATGTTTTTACGCGCAGCCCACCAGAGAACTGTCGCCCCAAATGGCCACATGTGTAGGTCATCTGCTTCATATGAGCCTGATAGCAGTGGTCCCGAATCGTCCGACACGATCAAGCTCCAAGTTTGAAGTAACATAAAATTGTACACGGTCCTAGCAAACCATGATACTCCGGCCTCAACGTGGTTCGTTTTGATGGTTATGGGACTGATATCGAGATCTGCAACAGGTTTTCCGCCCTGGAAGCATCGTCTTTACCTTGGCTTGGCCAAGACATAATCAACGACTGGAAGACGCCGCCTGAGTGCAGGTTCATGCGTGGTGTACAAGTTGCTACTCGGAATTGAATTCTTCGGCTTTGGTACCTGGCAAACGTCGACTCTCAGAGCACCAGCTGTGTACCGGTATGCACCTTGCCCACGGCGGCGGAGTGTGAATGAATAGGGCTAAATAAACTGTGTTGGCGCACGGACAGCGGAGGAGATTTTTCCAGGAATACAGGAAAATTGTCGGCTCCGGACCGAAAAGTCTTTGAAAGGATCGGCGTCAGCTAAGGGAGGTAAAATAATCTCTCTCAGGCGCGTCATGGCAGGCGTGGGTATGCTCAATCATTCTTAGGCTTGCTGTGCGGTTACGTATAAAGGTTTGCGCTCCAAGTCCTCGTAATTCGAGACTTTTGGGCATGTCACCCGCTCCGCACGGGTCGAATACAAACGATTTCCGGCCAATCGGAAAGAAAGCACCGCTTGAGTCGGAAGGTGGGTGTGAATTCAGAGCATCGCCGTACACACCGTCCGGTTCGCAAGCTCTGCACATCAACGAAAGGATAGTATCACCTGAGCTCAGGGTCGTATGTCCGAAGGGATAAGGTGGTGACAAAGAGTAGATCGCAGACGTTTGCGGGTTAAATCCCGACGAACAAAGGTGCTCCCTGGTTGGCGCTAGAGGCGTTGTGGTTTGCCACCAGTCGACCTATCGTAACAGAAAGAGGAGATTGGTCTCCGAAGAAAGGCCAGATATACCGTACAGGGGAGACGATCGCGTCATCGCAGGCGAGCCGATTAGCCTTTGATCCCATCGCACAAATCCTATCACGGATGAGTGAGCTCGGCTAGGTCGAAGAACAAATGTCTACACGCACTCCGACAAAGAATAAGCCACAACAACGCAAGCTGGGTATGCTATACGCAGATTTCGTCCTATATCGTGTATGCACGTCAAGTTTACCATCGGTGCCGGTTTTCGGAGC
Source organism: Endocladia muricata (assembly GCA_032356245.1). Taxonomy (NCBI): domain Eukaryota; phylum Rhodophyta; class Florideophyceae; order Gigartinales; family Endocladiaceae; genus Endocladia; species Endocladia muricata. Next base: position 39,934 of record JAUKWC010051719.1, on the reverse strand, counting down.
CAGCTTGAGATACATACAAGCACAGTCCCACTATAAAACTCAGAATTCTTTTTGGCTGGGATTACGATAAACCAAACGAATCGAATAATTAGAACAGCTAGTAATAAGTCAGAAGAGGCAGAGAATTGGCTTGTCGCGTTGCGAATGGCCGACGCGCCGCGCACAGCCAACGTTGTTGTATGCGCCGCGACGGTAGCTTACTCTAACTAGAGCATCGCAAATTGACTGATAGGGGTCCTAACACTGCAGTGGGATACAAGAGCGACCTGTATAAAGTCTACCTCTCCGCATCTTCGTCTTAGAATGAATTTATTGGGCGGTTAAATGCAATCGTGCCCCCCCGGTATGTGCACTGAAGTCCAGTTGTGGCAGAAATACTGTCTTCCCAGTAGATACATTTCGGACTTATTTTCACAAACTTCCGCATTATGAAGTATTAAAAGGCTTGGCTCTGGGATCAAACTTGCAGGCCTTCCTAGTATCAACGCATATGAAGCCTCGGTTTCGGTGTTCATCGATGTCGATCCATATAGCGACAGTACACAACTATTTCTTCTTTCCGTAGTTCATACTCAAACATTCGCGGCAACTACAATCTACCCCGCTGTTTTATTGGGTAAATTTCTCAACTCAATGTATCCAGTGCTATGAAAACCCGCAAGTCAATTTCTGCTCGTTGGAAAAGTAATTGATGAACCGGTCGTCATGACGATAAACTTCGTGTGTATTTCCGGAAACGGATGCGGACGTCCACCAGGTCCAGTAGCCAAATACACCGTCCACCCGTACTGCACATTTTGGAGTGCCGTGGAGTTCTGACTGCCGTGGCATTCGAAAACGTGTAGTTCGTATAGTACGGCGGCTTTTCGCATGGACGCCGGCCTCCAAAAAATAAATATGTTGAACTATCGCGTCTATTAGCAACCCGCATCCACTGTCCGCATTTCACTTCCTAGTAGAACACGCAGCTCGCGCTTCGAATTGTACAGTACAGTGCAGTTCTGCATGTCACCCTACGTACCTCAATGTTACAAGGTGACCCATAGCCTGCCTCATGTGGATTTGCCTACCGTGAGCACTTCATACTCTTAATTGCCTCCCAATGGATTTCGCGCCACTTCAGTGAAGACTGCTGCGCGCCATATGCCCCTTCGGTGGCTCCAGGAAACTGATTATCACGCTTGGAGATGTTCGGGTGCACTGGTTCACCAAGAATCCCGCCGACATCATTTGGCACGGGATGATTTGTGAAACTCTGTGCTCATTTCTGGGGCAGTTTTGTGAGCGTAGTGCAACGCTAAGAACGACTAACGTGTAATCCGCGTAGGGTGTGGCAGATTGCATGAGTGCTGCTGGACGGCGCCAGCTTGATGCGTTCTGAACATAAGACGATTGAAGGTACGGCGGGGCTGACACGTAGTGGTTGTGTCCTTCGCAATGCGTTCGTATAGGAGAGCCCGTTTTGTGCATCGCCCCGTCACTGGTTAACAATATGCGCACGAGTTCACATATCTGGAACCGTGTGGTTTGCGCCGAAGTGTTGCCGAGCGTAGCACAACGCTGAGGCCTACAGGCGGGTTGGCATCCTTTCGTACAAAACAAATTTCTTCCTACGCTGTATGGCGACGTACCCCTACAAGCACGTGGGAAGTAAAGACGCCAACACTTCACTCCACCCCTGCCGTAGCCATGCTACAGTGAACCCATGCAGACCGGGAGGCACACACTTCTGGTGCTGAACAAGTCTTACACGTATCAAAGGAAGCGTTGAAGTATACTGAACCTCAAGTCGACGTCAGAGAGAGGTAGTAAACGTGTACTTTGCGGGGATGAAAACCAAGTAATTTCTAATATCGGTACGGTGTCAGTAGTGCCAGGGTCTGAGATCTACCCATATGTAGCTACATGGGCAGATGAAGGTTGTCTTTCAGATTAAATTTCGCACATTTATCTGCCCATGTGTTTTCACATATATACATCTCAGCCCCTGTCACTAGTGATACCCCCCTAGTCTGAATTTTCAGTACTTCTCAAACCCCTTTTTCCTGCTTTAGCGGCCCCAAAATCGCCCACTTTTCTGGGCGTCCTTCCGTGGGGCTGAGCCCAAGTCCCTCTCAGCTGCTATATTGTGGCATGCTCGCCCGGAACTGGTTCTCAAACTGGCGTGTAGTGTTGAAGTATGTTTCACTCCACGCTAACCAGCCACTTCTTCGTGTAGCTACCTAGTCTTTCTCACTACTTGTCGGAACAACGATCAACTCCTCGGTGTCATCGCAGTCCGAGCCATCATCTCTGGAACCAATCTCCTCTGCCTTTCTCTTCCCGCGCGCGTGCAAGACTGAAAACCAAACCATGTCCGCGTCATCATCCCGACTGTCCGACTCCTCACCTCTCTCATTACTCCTACGCCTAACAGAGAGCATCCCGCTGGCCGGGAACTGCGGTAGCCCTCTCAGTGCGTAGAACAACTGGTTCGGCCCACCCTTCCCTCCTGGCATAAGGCACACATGGTACTGTACCGTCAACTCATCCGCAATGCGGTCCTTATATCCAGGAACGGCGTGCGTGAGATGCGCATGCCGGGTAAACACAAAGTTGGGCGGCACAATGATCTTCTTCATCTTGCCGCCCCTGTCCCCTGCTCGGTCTCCTCTCCGTATGGAAACACGTGTGAGTGGTCACACCCCCACAACTGGAAGCCAGCTGCACCACTCAGCATTGCGATAAATCTCAGCGTCTCTGCTTTCAATGACTCCCCAAAGGCATTGTGCGGCGCTTGCGGCGGACAGTCCTTCCTAAGTAGCCGAAAACCGACCTCCCGTCTTAATTTTGAGCAGCTTCCACCTAGATATATTCCTCAAGCCGACGTAGGCACCAAGCTGAACCACCGAGGCGTCCAGCTGCGCACGCCTTTGCGAAGCCCACACCCAGCCTCCCCTCGAATCGCAGGCTTCCATCCCCAGGCTCCGTGTACCGCAGTAGCGGGCGATTCCCGTCTCCCAGTTTGCTGCGTCACACTCGTCTTCCCCGTAGTTGAGAATCGGGTTGTAGGAGGTCTCACTCGGCTCCTGTCCTAGCGCATTCTCCCCGCTGAATGTGCACGCCATGAACTAACACAACTTTTCAACGTGGGAGAGGTTCCACTTGGGTGTCAACATCAGGGACTTGTGGCTTCCGCGCGGAATGCCGCCGGAGTCAGAGAAGTTCTCAAGGCACGTGTAGCCGAGGTGCCGAAGCTCACCTTGTCGCCTCTCAAAGTAGGCATATCCTTCGCTATAATCCTCACCCCCGTCTGCTACGTCCCTCCAGAAGTGTGTCAGAGGCCGGCAGGGCATCCAGATATCCAAACCCACATCGATTCCATCAAGCACGATGAATTACACGCCAATTCACATGAAGTACTGAAGCCGATGCATGCCTACGAAGTCCTTGACGGACAGGTACAATTGCACATCGTACTCAGTAAGTACGTGGATGGGAAGCAGCCAGAGCATGGGGTGTGGGTCTTTCGCCATCAACAGCCGTAACTCGTTCTCTTCAAGATCTGGCCGCCCGAGACATGCCACATTTTTCCAAGTTTCGGGTGTTTCTTCAACCACCACGGTCTTGTCCGCAGTGCCGACGGGCAGCTGGTTTGGATCCTTTTCGTCTTACATCTGCGGAGCACCTTCACGTCGATCCATGTTCTCCTGGGCCACCGACGTCTCCGTAGTGACTACTTGTCTTGACAGCCTCACTGTCCCCTTCACTTCACCAGAATTTCCCGTCTTCACAATCTCCACAAGTCGAGGCGTTGACCGTGAGGAGAGTGCAGCTGTTCTCTCCCCGGAAAGCGCTTTTGTCGCGGGCATCAGTCCTTGGGCCTTCCACGCACGGACTCCAGGCTCAAGTGCGGCCACGTAGGACGCGGAATCATGCCGAGCAGAGCGACGTGTAGAAGGCAGAGCAGCTGGGGTCGTCACGCGAGCTGGGGAGGTGTGCTCGCTGAGCCCAGCAGAAAAGTGCTCAGATACCTCATTTGCGAAGCGCGTAGTACGCGCTTTCTTGCGCTTCTCCAGATCATCTGCAGAGTCGTTCACTTTCTCGGAGAAGAGGCGCATATCGTTCAGGTGGAGCCCTTTGACTGAAAATCTGAGGCATTTCGAAGGAGTAATGTCGGCCCGCAGAACGTCATCCTATCTCAGGCCCTTCCCCTGTCCATGCGTCTCAAACAAGTTGAGGTGTACTTGGAAAAGCTGGCGCGCGCACGTGTACAAAGCTTCAGACTAAGACTATCCGTAGCGGTCCGCGTCGCTGATGAACTGCCACGCTAATCACGAACAGAGCTACGACCTGAGGGCGCTCTGATCAGAGATGCCAGTCAGGAAGGTGAGTGATGCCGCGCTTCTTACATGTCGAACTGTCGAAGGTCAGGTCGCGCAGCACTTTCACGAGGCCTCAGTTTCGGAGAGAGATTTTGGCTCAGCGTACGTGGCGCCCGTAGGCACACAGGTCATTTGCTGAGAGCAGAGTGCCCTTCGCCATTGCTTCGCCGGCTCCCTTCTGACACGACGCCAGTGGGACCATGCCGTCCTCCATGGCGAGGCCCTGCATGAAGTGGATTACACTCATGAGGTTGTGAAAGAACGACTCTTCGATGCGGAGGAGTCCAGCGGAGATGTTCTGTCGCGACGCCTCGGATATGACCTTCATATCTGTCATGTCCTGTCTATCCTTTCGGCGGATAAGACTCACACGGAGGCGCTTGCGAGCGCATGCATTTCCGTCCTTTTCCTCTCTCTGGCTAAGGACGGCTTGGTAGCGATGAAGGCCGTTCACTATAGCGCACTTCTTACCTTCTCGCAACACCGTGCGGACCTTCATATTTTCGTCGGCGTTATCCTGTAGCGAGGGATTGTCGCACTGCCGTACTGTGCCCGAAATGACGCCAAGGCCATGCTTGTAGCCACGCTTAACCATGGTGGCCTGGAGGCCGTCGATGATGGCTCTCGTGCCTTCGTGAGGAGCTAGTTGCGGCTATATGGTCTGCGCAATATCTACGTTCAATTCGTTGCACTCGTAGTCGGCCTTTGTCAAAGTCCGACGCGACACCGGCTGCTCCTGGACCTCCACGTCAAGGACATCGTATTCGTCACCATCCAAAGTCTCCGGTGCCGAAGAGCGGTCGGATGGAGGGCGTGCCTGGCCTCAGGTGTCCCGGTGCTGGCGTTTGCTTCGTGACGACTCCGATACAGAGGGCTGCACAACCGCTTCTGCCTACGACTCCTCGCCTGTCGCCGCTGGATGCGATTGCTGCTCTGAATGAACCCCCGGCTCTGGCTCCGTGGCTAACGCTAGCAAGTTGCGAGCGGAGGTTGTGAGGGAAAGTTTGTCGGTCATTTCGGAAGTACGCCACTTTCCAAAAAGAATCGAAAACGGGAATGAAGGAGGACGGATTTTATAATGTGAAGGCGGAAAAGACGTGAAAGGATCCGTGTGCGAACGGGGGTACACGAATGACGGTAGAGAAAGGAAAGACAGAGAGAAGAAAGTGGTAGCGCGGGAGAGGCACGGACATGACACCCAGGAAAGGTTGGATGTGTATGGTTGGCGGCAATTATCGTCGCGCACAAAAAAAAGGAATTTTGAGCACGCCGCAATAGCTGTAATTCACGTCCACAAGTATGCATTTCATAAAATCGGTGGGGTGTCACTAGTGACAGGAGCTGAAATTTGCACATGTGAAAGTACATGGGCAGATGGATGTTGTTTTTCAAATTAACATTCGCACATCCGTCTGCTCAAGTGTTTAAACATGTACAGATCTGAGCCCTTGACACTAGTGACACCTTCCCGCACCGTACGAGCCCTCCATACTTTTGCAATTTTCGGGAAGGAGGCGCCACCGTTCGGGATTGCTGTTCCGGAACAGAAACGTGAGCGTGTGGATGTATGTCTTGATCCTGGCCGCTGCCATCCCTACACGCAATACAAATGGCACACACGTGCTCTTATAGCACAACACCACACACCCTCGCGATTTCATTATATCGGCGCAGTCCTCGCTGCTTTCCTTGCTCCGTCCTCATCTCCCCGCCCTTTCCTTCTATCGACATACCTTTCCGTGCTTGGCTTTCGACGATCTGCTCCTCCCCCTTTGCGTCCCCATCATTCCTGGTGTTTTTCCCCTCTTTCGTTCATCACCGCACTGTAACTATGGCGCCGACTGAACTCAGCCGGCCCGGGACAGCCGACGTGTGCTTAGCTGCCTTCATTGCCTTTTTCGCCTCATCCGAGGTGAAGGGGAAGTTTGACGTCACGAAGTTCCACACGTCGGCCCTCCTGCAGTTTGCCATCGCATCAGGCGAGGGGGCCTCAATCGCGAGCAACGAAACTGCCCCGGTCAAGATCTACAAGCGCGAGCCTGGCAGCGACTTCCGCATTCCTATCGAGAGCGACGACTCAGTCTCTTGCAAGCTGGGCAGCGAGCAGCTGATGCAGATAGTGCGCGCAGCACTGTCAATCGTGTTGCTGACCCGAAAAGACGAACGGATTGAGGAGATCACGGATGTGGCTCGGAGACAGAAGAACTATGGGGTGTCCTTTATTGTTGGCACCAAGTTCATTCTCTCTAAGGTCAGCAACGTTCGGCATGGAGTCCTACCAGGAACCTTTCCTGTTGGCCACCCCAGTACCCTCGATGTTCTCCTGTTCTTCCACGCGAGCAACGTATGCCACCCGAGGCGCGGCAGCAAATGTGTATTCGCTTGGAAGAATAAATATCAAACCCGAAATCGTCTCGTATTTCCTCTGCAGCTGCTGACACGTGCGTGGGCGAAGCAGGCGAGGGCAGTGGGCATTTCTCAGTGCGAGCTGTTAGTCGGACCCTACCTTCTGTTTCGTCCCCGCGTTCAGCACTTTGTGACTCCAAAGTCACGCGCTGAGGTCTTGACACCCATCACGCAGGAGACCACGCTGCAAAGGATTTGGGTAGGGAGCGTGGAGGAGAGTATGAGTAGTACGGTAGCCTGTGGTCAAAGTGCTGAGAAGGATGCGGCAATGCAGACAGTTACAAGTCTGTTCCTGTCGAGCTTGCAAGCCAGGGATATAAACAAAACTTTGTTCGATGTCGAGCACCACACCTACTGGCCGTATCTGGACCGCTTTGAATCGCCGGATAACTACTTGCGAAGCACCTTTGCCAAGTTGAGCGGGGATAACTAGGAGGCCGTGGGGCTTCAACGCCAAGCGCCTGTAGATGATGGCGCCTGTTCAGAGGTTATCGAGGCGGACTCAGAGCTGTCGGATACCGATTTGGATGACAAAAGACCGCTTCGTCGTCGGCGGGTGACATTGTCGAGCACCACGCCCAGGGTGGGACTATCCGCGCAGTCTCCTCATTTTTTGTCTTCCAGATTGAAAGAGGAGATGGAGCTGGATCTGCAAGGTAGCGACCACGAAGTGGAGAACGTGGAAGCACACAGTCTTACAGGGGAAGCTAGTGAGTCTTTCCGGTCAACTCTCAACCCGTTAGTGCCGGAGTCGAAATACCCCCTCGCGAAGCACACGAACCAGCCGACCGTATTAGGCCGTTTCCACCGCCGCAGGAGGTATCGAAAGAGTCGCTCCCCTAGGCGAATCCATCGAGCAATCTTCTCGAGGAGTTCCTCGACTTGATGAAGTCGGACTGCCCTGTCCACATCTGCACTTTCCACGACCTCCACAATCACCACGCTGACCACTTGGGTGAGTACCTCGAGGGTCCAGTTGAGCTGCTGTTCGCGGACACTCCATTCAACACCAGAAGCAAGCGAGGTGCGGACAACTTTGCCCATGAAGTCACCACTCATAAGCACATGGATGCCTCCATCAAAACTTTCGACGCAATGCTTGCTAAAACCGGGCACGGAATCATCTTCTGTACAGGTCGAAAATTCGGCATGTGGCTTTCGGGCCTCAAGCGTTACAGTAGAGATGTGTACGACGAGGAGAGTGATGGAGCCAGTGCGTCGAGAGGGAGGTGGCAGAAGGACTCTGTGTCTAACGTGGAGCACCAGTCGATGGCCCACGTCCGAGCTTGAGGTACAGACACGCAAAACCCGGGTACGAAAGATTGTGACCACGCCTCAGTCACGCGGTGGGCTGTTCACTTCTGGCGGATGAACATGCCGCTTGAACTACAGTTCGCCGGGCTATATTCCTAAAGCAACAGATATGAGTAGTCATCGCACGCAGCCTCGACGACATGTATGAATGCAATCGAGCGGTTGGATCACGGAGAGGTGGTGAGAAGAGCTGACGAAGGGAGTGACGTCAAGACACTTCGTCCTGAGCAGAAGAGCATCGAGCACATGAGCGAGCTGGTGTTGCCGTATTCGACACAGGTGGACCTTGTGGTGGACTTGTCTAGTGGTACTTGCGCGATTGCAAATGCTTGCATAGGGCTTTTGAGATGTCGCCGTTTCGTGGGGTGTGATATGGATGACGACTGCGTCAATCAACTTCTTCCGAGCTTGATTAAGGCGCTTTGCGAAAGCGCTGTGAGCACCAGGTGCGAGAATCGTGGCTCTCCGCTGGCTGTGGAGCTTGCGGCAAGGTACTCGCTCGGCTTGAAAGAAAGTACGTCTGCGACGATGCGGGGCAACCCTGCGGGCGCTCTTGGTGCGTGTCTCCGGCATCAATGTCTACTGGACTACATAGTCCGGTTTATTGCGAGCTACGCCGGGGATCCCATGCTTTCACTGCGCTATTCACGGACGATGGTGGACAAATGGCAGGTAAAGTACCATCTACCGGTGCACACGCAAGACCCCCAACATTACGAGCGGTGGAAGCGATCGCGAGGTGCGTCGCGGTGCGTCCGTCGACAGTGAAGTACGAAGGTGTGGAACTCAGGGTGTTTGCGGACCGGGTCTTCGCGAAAGGAGAGACGAGCCTCCCCTGCTATGGGACACTCCTATACACAGGCTTCCGTGAGCGTGCCTGTCAGAACACGAATAGCTGCGGAGGCGGAAATTTGGGCGTAGACACAAAACGATTCAACCGGGTAGCTCGTCCCGTGGAAAGGCGGGCGGAATCCCGTGAGGGTCCGAGGCATAAGTTATACATTTTACCGGCACTATTTTATGTCGCCAGGTTTGTGAATGACGCCCGGTACTTGCCTAGGGGTGAGGGGGAGCCAAAATGGGGGTACTTTTAGAGCGCCAGACACAATCGTGGAGTTTTACGAGGATTTAAAGGTATTGTGGCAGAGAGCTCTATGTTTACTTAGCATTGTTACGATCGTTGCGATGCATGAGATTCTGAATGGCCAGGAGCTGTTTATGAACTACGGAGATAATTTCAGGTTCCAAGTACGTAATACGATCCCCCAAAATAGCTCACAGATACCCAGCCTTAAACACTACGTGCCTGTTTGAGAGCCAGTTCCGGGCGAGCAGGCCACGCTATAGTAGCTGCGAAAGGCTTGCGCTCAGCCGCAAGTTACAGTGCCTACGAAAGTGCGCGATTTAGGAGCACCTTTAGCAGAAAAAAGAGGTTTGAGAAATGATGAAAATTTATACTACCGGGGTGTCAATAGTGAAAGGGCCTGCGATCTACACTTCTGAAAACACATGACCAATTAGGTGTGCAAAAGTGAATCCGAAGAAGGAAATCTATCTCACCACATATATTTACATGTGCAGATCTCAGCCCCTGTCACTAGTGACACCACCCAAGTCTGAAATTTCGTGACTTTCTGCAAGGCGTTTTTGCAGACTCTCAGCCTCTGCTTCCGGTCCTGACGTTGACGCTTATGATACTTCAAACGCCGGTTGCCACTCTCCGCGTGTGAATGACTTTGCAAAGGCCCTACTACGAGCGGTAGCTGGTAGCTGGCACTTGCGCTGCTCAGCTCACAACAACTGCAACGTAGTTTTCGAACTCGTTCGTCCGACTAAGCCTCTTTCTGTTCTATCCTGCCTGTTGCGCAGCTCTACATCGATGGCTCCGCCGGCCGGAAGGACAAGAATGGCTGTTACCGTGCTAAGATCCTGTAGGCACACCCGCCAGCAGTCGGAGGGGGACGATGGTGCCCTGGCTGCGCCTGTCGCAGTGACTGCACCAAACTGCGAGGTTAATGCAACTCAGCTCCCCCCGGCAGGCATGGTAACGGGGGTTATGCGCACCCTAACACCGCCGCCGGCGTCTCTGTTTGGTCCCGAGAGTGACCAAGCCGATGGTGCCACTGTTCTGGCGACTCATGGTGCCGCTATCACACTGGCAACTGCAACAGTGTGCGCTACCAACCACATACGTCCTTTTCGGGCGTCCATTCAGCCTGATTGTAGCTCGAGCACAGCCAGCTTCACCGTCCGAGCCGGAATTGCGTCCGTTACGCGCGTCTATGCGCCCAGCATCGCTGCCCCTGCGCGGTCTCACATCAGCTGCAGAGTAGGGCAAACTCATTGTGGGGCCCTGTGTGCTCCCCGCGCAGTAGGGGTAAGACTCTCATCGTCTCCCTCTCCGCCCGTGCCGTCCCGGACAAGGATTGAGACTTCTGCTGTAGCTTGCCGATAATCGATCTCGCGTGAGTAGATGGTCGATATACGAAAGATGCCCCCAGAGCAGACGAACGAGGTTAGCGCGGACGAGCAAGAGATTGGTCGTCTGAATACAAGCGCCAATGACTATAGGGAAGAGCGACAGCAGGGCGATTAAGAGCTTGTTGAGGTGGTGGTGACAAATAAGGCAACGCTTTTACGGTTCGAGCGACTGCAAGCGGAATTTAAGAATGTGAATCAGGAGAACCGGAGCGTACGCATGGCTGGCGGGATTTCTGGTTGCAGCCAGCAGGCCACGCCGCGTGCCGGAACTGGACATGGTCCGAGTCGGTAGCGTGTGACACAAGTGGGGGCAAAGTACATTGGTGTTGCCAAGACCATCGAGAAGTAGATTCTGCGATGGTGCCATCGCGAACCTGCCGAACTGGACCCAAAAAGTTCTGTTCGAGTCCGGGACTGGGCGGGTCAGAGTGAGCCGTGCGTGGCGGAGGAGCTCTCTGCGGACGGCCTGGCGGGTGTCATGCCCATTCCGCCGATGGTTCTTGGTAATCCTAACGAGTACTGTACGTGGTCCTACTACGATGAGGCGACGGCTCAGGACGGAATGGTGCGTGCAGAGTTTGGCACCGGGAACCGGTCATTCTAGTTTTCGGAAGCCGATTCCCGGCGCGAATGCGAGGAGAATTTTCCAACAGACTACTCTCTATGTGCAAGGATGAGGCAGACAATGTCTGACGTGATAAGCATGCGGAAGAGAAACGCTAAGGACACGCTGTTCCATTACCTTGGGTATTTTCTCTTGATGTGGAAGAAGACCACGTTTGTACCGGACAGAGACAGAGCGGAGCGCTCATCTGAGGCACTTAAAGCGCGGGTGAAGTTGATGGGCTCATAAGACGAGCATGGGACTCCAGACTTCTCATGGTGGCGACTCAGCAAGGTCAACGATCTCGTATACGGTGAGTTCTCTGCAGAAAAGGAGGCGTGTGGTCTTGACGAGGGTGTCCTACTGTTTCGGAACTCGTTGAGGAGACACGTCCTTTCCGAGTTCCGACGGTACCATGCTCAACAGAATGGGACGTCCGCGTACGGCTCCGTCATGGAGCTTGCACGCCTGGACGCCTGGCAGGCAACAGTGATGTCCTTTTTGCGGCATGCTGAGGGCCGTGGCGGCCAGCGCCAAAGTCCTTACGGTCTAAGAATTTCCAACTACGGGCCTTTGCCAACCGCACAGATACTATGCAGCTTTTGCAACGTGTTATGCAGCATTTTTCGCACGGGATGTTTCAGTATGGGTCTACTCTTGAGGGGACGTTGCGTGAATTGGTGAATGACGAGATCGAACGATGTGGTGAAGAGGATTGAGAGGGTTTCTAAGCAGGCGCCCCTGCAGTAGCCACAAACGTGGTGAAGGTGGGTTCAGAGAACAACTCTTATGTCGCAGTACGGATGATGCGATTCTCTGACAACATCTCCAGTATGCTTGGCGATGTCGTCGATCCTAAGTTCTACGTGTAGATTCAAGCGAGAGACCGTATGAACTTTGGAATGCTGCGTGTGGCCTGGCACGGGTTCCCGCCAGAACTTTCGATTCTCCGCTGCGCGCTGTTGTTGGAGCACAGGACGAAAACTATTCACGCACAGAGGAGAGAGAAGGACGGAAACAGTACTTGCATGTTGACAGGTGACTAAATGGATTGTAGTTTTCTCGTTTGTTTAACTCTAGTGCATAGAGAACGGCGTGTCCGTTGGAGACGAGGATTCAGGTAGGACTGCCCGTGCATCAGGATCTCTGTAGAACCTGTTTATGTATAAGCGATGGTAGCAACAGTGGAGCTGGGGAGTGAAACGGGGTGTGTGGAAATTTAACTGCACCACGTGAGCTGTCCAAGTGACAGTAGAAGCCTTGCCGGGGCCAAACCAGGGCGAACCGGAAGCTCGACGCCCTCGTCGCCGTATCATTGGAGGCGAGACGAGATTTTCCGTTCGATTTACGTTCTCATCTGTAGACAACGGTAAGTGAGCGCATTGCAGACTTTCATCAACAGCATCGATTGGTGGAACGCAATGCATATACGAAACGAAGGCTTACTCCGTAGATTGCATTGATCCATGGCCATGTATACGGAAGAGAAACAGGACCTTGTCCACTCATACAGCGTCTGTGTGTTCTTCGTCGTCAGCGGCCAGGAGTACGAAGCTCAATTGCTGCCGTTTCGTCGTGCCGAAGCTGCTACGTGCATGAACGCGCTGGATGACATGTTTCCGTATTGGGTAGAGTCGAATGCCGTTCAGGTCGGGATCATAGTCGTTGAAGGAAAAACCAAAGCCGCCCAGAACGTAAACCATTTTGACGATAGTAATTTGGAGAGTGTCACATGTGTGAACCGAATGCGGCTGGAGAAGCTCGGCGCGGAAAAGGTCCAGCAGCACAGTGGTACCGTGTTCACCATGCTCGGCAAGAAGATCGATGCAGCTATCGACAGCTTCTCCGCGTACTGATTGCAGCATTGCAGACGTGAGGCGGCCTTATTCGTTTCCGAGAAGCGGCAAGGCGAGTATTCTCGAGTGAGTGAGTTGGTGGAGGTACATTCTGAAGCCTTCCTTGACAACACGCGCCTCATGCCTATCGTTGATGGTCCTGTGACAGGTTGTCAGGCGACTCGATTCGGAGATGGAGCCGTGCTGCGTCCGAACGGCAGGATGGTATTTGGAGCGTTGGATTCCGCGGACGGTTTCGTCCATGGCTGTTGCCTTTCGCTTGGAGGGGTGGCGGTAGTCTTGCTTGAATGCAGTGTGCGTTCGTTCATTATCACCGGCATCTAGATGTTGTAGGCCTCAAGAGTTGCGGATTTCACCTGCAAGGTGGACGAGGAGATGACAGTTGACGGTCTTGCGCGTGGTACGGCGGTGGTCCCCAAAGAAGTAGAGCATGGAGGCTCTAGACTTGTTGACACGGACCTCTCGGTTTTGAAACTCGTCGAACCCCCACTACTTCTTTAGTTCGTGTCCCGAGGTGAGTATTCCAAAGTCAAAGTACTGAGCGCAAACAGATGCGAGGAGCGTGGAGTCAGCTTCATCACAGCAACGGTCTAAGATTCCTGCCTTCATTAGAAAGCCCATGTAAACAGGCTTGTAGTGCTGAGCCTCCAGCATGCCACGGACTCCTTCATTTGCGGAGAGCCCGCTCAGGCGACTGCCTTTTTCGCAGGCGGAGAAGTCGACGTGTAGGCCAGGAACGTACGAGGCCCTCTGAATGGCAGCCAGAACGGTATTGACACCACGAAGGATAGCCGTGCGGATGGTTCTGAACTGTCTCGGACTGTTGCCGGTGGAAGCTTGCTCTGCGAATAGGACGGGAGAATCGATTTGAAGAAATCAGCACGTCTTGATTAGCTTGGAGATGCCGAGGTGGAAGTTGGGTAGCGGTTCAAAACCAAAACTGGAGCCCATTTCGAGATGAGAATTGGACGCAAGCAGGAGGAATGTTTTCAGAAAGGATGGCAACGTCCGTCGAGAGGAGGTGGCGCGTGTCTGTTGCGCCTGTGCGGTGGCAGCTCGTGCCTGAGCCGGGCTGCCCAGCAATGCATGAGCAGCGGCGTCAGCCTCGAGGTCGGCCATTTTTCTGCGAGGAAGAATGGTGTACTGCGTGGTGCGCGGCGAAAATGAAGCGGAGAAAGGGAGGAGATTTCAAGGTATTTCGCAATGATGGCAGGATTGGCCAGATTTTGTCCCAGATCGAGTGCCGATGATGTCCTTCGCCTCAGGAATGTAGCAGCAATTGCTGCTGAGGACTCGGTGACATTCCCAGAGACGATGAGTGGCATCATAGCATGTGATGCCGACTAGGGCCTTTTCACACAGAGGCGATAGCAGAAAATGCAGAGCGGAGAGTTCTATGCATGTTTTCGAGCCTGACGCACGAGTAGTCGAAGAAGGTGTAAGAACGTCAAAGTCTATGTCGTGCGCAGTAGGGAAGAGCTGGACAGGAAGATAGTCCACGACGGTGTGCCGGGACATCATACACCGTCGGCGGAAAGCGGCAGTGAAGATGAGGAGAGTGAGATACACGGGATAGGCAACGAGGGCGCCGTTCTTAAGTGTAGTGGCGAATTTATCCGTACAGTTCTGTATGCAACCTACGAACGAGTGGACCCCCGAGGTCACGGTGTCCCAGATGACACCGTCGAGCTCGCTACGAATAACTTCTTCCTCGAGGTCTTCAGAAATTTGTCGGTGGACGTCATTCTGTGGAGGATGCGCGAAGAAATGCGTGCCGCTCTGCGTGGAGTTACGGCAAGGGCAGAAGTACCAAGACTCTGTGTTAGCTCTTGCCTCTTGCTTTTGCAGGACCTCGACAGGGTCTCCAAATGTGGCAGTTTCGAAGGACCTACCGCTGTCTTCCAACACACGAGTTGTGGAGAAGCCCTGATGGTAAAGATCCTTCTCGACAACAGCAAGTGTGGTGCAGCGACCCTCTTGTGAGGAGCGAATACGGTTTCCGAAGCGGGGAACAGAGAAGTCGGTAGCCCTGAGGCTAGAGATGATCTCGTGAAAGATGCGCGGGCCTGCAGTTCTCTTTATTTCGGCAGGACAATTGCGATAGATTGAATGAGAAGATCTGTGTTTCTTGTGGTCGGTTCTGCATCGGGGAGACACAGCAATGGGAGGAAGGGTAGCAGAGGCGCCGGAGCCTCATCAGAAAGAACGTTATCATCGTAGTGGGCAGGAGGTTCCGAGGCGGGTGAACCTTGTAGAGATGTAGCGACGAGCTCATCCGGTCGGTGTGCTCGGGAGAGATACTGTTGCTCGTGTCTGGAAAGGGAGTACGATTCGGAAGACAAGTAGACGCAGTGCCTAGATTTGCAGAGAATATCGACGGCTGGCAAGGATGGCTGTAAGGAGAAGGAGTGGCGGGAGGAGCGCGAGAATGGAGAGGTAGGACGCTTTCCACGGGTGGAGCTGTATTCTTGTTTTCAGTGAGTAAAAGAAGGTACGTCCGCTTGCGAGCACTCCCGCGTTAACGAAACATTACTACTATACCCGGTCGTCCACTTAGTGGAAGTCCGGGTATAGTGATACTAAACCCGGAACTGCAAAATGTGTAGTAAACCACGTGTGTTACTAAACCTCGTACCACACTCGTTGGCCGTCCGCATCCACTTCCGGAAAGACAGACGTACCCGCTACTCGTGGATACATCTGTCGGCTACCTTGTCGTTCTGGACTCTCGAGCTCGCCGTACCTCCCTGCTCACTCATGTGAAGTCAATTCATCATTTCGTGAGAGCTGATATCAGCTACGATTAGTACTAATTTAAGAGGAACAATATGAGTCCAATCCGTCCAGTAGTGGGACGACAGGATCTCGCTGCTCCCGTTATTGAGGTGGTTAGATATCTCAACCAGGCTGTACAGCATTCTTTATCGGTGGGAGAATTTCTTCTTAAAATTACTCAACCCGAATCGACTTACGCCGCTGGTAGACCGACTGGGTTCTTTCTAGCACGAACAGCCACGGAGGCCAAAATTTAAGAAAAAACATATCAATTAGACGTATTGCATGGGTAGCTCCACAGCCAGGGACTTGCTGCAATGCGCAGCCCTCTACCCACTACGAACTATCACCTGCAGGTATTAACATACCACCTATCTCATGGCCTGTCTTTTGCATGTGCATATTTACTCGGATTCTCGATTTAAACGCGATAGATTGGCGCTAAGCTCAGTGAAAAGCTCCCAGTAGTTTTCACCGCTGTTCTAAGTACTTATCGATCAACATTTTTACGTAGTACACTTTCGTCATCCGCTTCGAAGTTCTTTTCTTCTTTGACCGGGATTTCTTCGTCAGCCTGAGCCCGAAATTCTGGGTTGTGGGAACTTCATACCTATACGGCCTCAATTTCTGGATGAGAAGTGTCACATAGTTGGCAAGAAATTATGACCACTGTTGTCGGGATACTCCAAATACAAACATGTCCTGTCCAGAGCACTAGACGCAATCGGACGATGTCACAATAGGTGTTTTCCTTGCTTAGTCTCTTATAAGATGTTTGCGTAATTGCTACATCACCGTCGTTACAATAAACTACAGTAATTCAAAGTGAGTGAAAGTTTGTACGTATCCTGTACTCGAGCGAACATGTATGCGTCCGACCACTTCCGAAGCCATCCGTTATTCATTCGTTTCACCCCCACTGCGATTCTGAAGTCTCGCATGCAGATTACTCGGAAAGAGAACATGGTGCTTGAACATTTCATCCGAGCGACAATTCTTCGCAAATTCAGAAACACTTATTGCCATACTACTTGGCATATTTCCCCGACCTTTTCGTGAAACTGGACATTATTGCGTCTATGAACGTAGTTCTCAAACAGTTGAGCGGCAGTATTTTGGCTGGGCCAAATGGTTTGCATTCCTGACACAATAATGCTTGAGTCATTGCTGTTCACAGCCCACCAACTTTGCACCTATTTAAAAATAACCCGGCTACTGTAGTGAATTCTTCGCACGATAGCTCAGACGGGTCACTGGCCTGGAGGAGGTCTAAAGGACCGGTCGAACGATAGTTGATAATGTTGGGTTATGACTTTTATTTTGATGACAGAAAGGTCTCAGAGTGACAAACAAGGCCCCCTTGTACAGAAAATGCACTAAGATCGGAAAAGACCTAGAATATCCCACGTGGAATAAATTGGGTCCAATATGTCCCCTGTAGCTAGGACTAGCCGACTTCTAATTTGTAACACTTACCAGCGCACCAGGCATGGCTTTAAGATGTTTCTCGACTTCTCGGGAACCACCTGGAGCCATAAGAACATAGGCTGCTAAACTTCCATTGTCTATTCTGAATCAGATTATGCATCATCAAATTTCCAGATGTAATGTATTTGCACGCCTCGAAGTACCGTCTGTGTTTTGGGAAATAGATACGGACGTCCACCGGGTGCGGTAGCCTAGTACACCTTCCACCCGTACATCATACTTTGGAATGCCGTGAAATGCTGACTTCGGTCGCATTCCACACCTGGAGTTCGTGTTGTACGGCATTTTTCGCATGGACGCCGACTTCGAAAAAATAAACTTTTTCAACTGCCGCGTCCAGTGAACGGCAGATTTCACAACTCAAAGTTCATTTCCTTTGAAATCACGTAGCTCGTCCTGCGAAATGTGCAGTACACTGCAGTTTCGTATCTCACTTCGTGTGCCTCAAATTCACATAATAACCAATAGCCTGCCTCACGTGGATAGGCTTACCTTGAACCCTTCATACTGTTAGTTCCGTTACAACAGAGATCGGGCCACTGAACTGCAGCACGCTTCGGCCATTATGCGCCCTCTCCCGCTCTAGGACACTGAGCATTATCTCGGAGATCTTTGCATGCACTGCCTCACCCAGAATCTCGCCAACGTTATATGGGAAGATATGATGTGTAAAACGCTATGCAAATTTCTCGGATAGCATTGTAAACATGGTGAACCGCAAACAAGGAATAACGTGTAATCCACGAAAGAAGTGGCACATTACACGTGTGCTGCTCGACGGTCTCAGTTTAGTGCGTACTGCACAGACGACGTTTAATAGTTTCGCGGAGCTCACACGTAGCAGTCTCATCCTCCGCAATGCGTTTGTGGAGTACAGCCTGCTTTGTGCATTGAACCGTCAATGGTTGACAACGAGCGCTCGAATTCATACATCTGGCACCGCGTGGTTTGCGCCGAGGTGTTGCAAACTGCATCACCACGCTGAGGCGTACAGTCGAGTTGGCATCCTTTTATACGAAACAATTATCTTCCTACGCTGTACAGCCACCTAACCTAAGAAGCACATGGGACATACAGACTCCAACACTTCACTCCAACCTTGCAGTAGCCGTGATACAATTGATCCCGTGCAGAACGGGACGCACATACTTCTTTTGATGAACATGTCTTCCACATATCAGAACAAGCGTAGAAGCAAGCTGAACCTTGAGTCGACGTCAACAAGAGATGGTAAACGTTTATTTCGTCGCGTTGAAAAGTAATTAGTTTATAAGATCGGTGGGGTGTCACTAGTAACAGGGGTGGAGATCTGCACACTTCAAAATACATGGGCAGATGGATATTATTTTTCAGATAAAACCTCGCACACCCATATGCCCATATGTTTTCACATCTACAGAGCTCGGCACCTATCACTAGTGCCACCCGCTCGCACCTTCAATGATCTTTTTTTTTTTCCCCGGTTCATGAAGGGGGCACGACTTTCCGTAACTGATGTTACGCAACAGAAATGTGAGCGTGTGGGAGCATGTCATGTTCCTGGCCGCTGCCCTCCCTATCCGTAATACAAATGGCCCACACCTGTTCCT
>JAUKWC010051719.1:0-19375 GCA_032356245.1 Endocladia muricata | reverse complement strand
CGGCGGGTGACATTTCCGAGCACTACGCCCAGTGTGGGACTATCCGTGCACCCTCCTCATTCTTTGTGTTCCTGGGCGAAAGAGGAGATGGAGCAGGAACTGTTGGGTAGCGACAACGAAGTGCGGAATGTGGCGGCACACAGTCATAAGGGGCGAGCTAGTGAAGCTGTCCGGTCCACTCTCAACCCATTAGTGCCGTAGCCAAAAACACCCTTCGTGAAGTACCCGAACCAGCCAACCGTAATAGCCCGTCTCCGCCCCCGGAGGAGGAATCGGAACAGTCGCTCCCCGAGGAGAACCGATCGACCATTCTCGTCGCGAAGTTGCTCTGCTTGATGAAGTCGGACTGCCGTGTCCATAGGTGCACTTTCCTCGACCTCCTCAATCATCACGTTGACGGCTTGGATGAGTGCCTGGAGGGTAAGGGTCAGCTGCTGTTGAAGGACCGTTCGTTCAACATCAGAAGCGAGCGGGGTGAGGACAAACTTACTGATGATGTCTTCGTCCACAGGGTCACGGACACCTCCATCCGAGTATTAGACGCACTACTTGCCAAAACGGGCCGAGAAATCATTTTCTGTAGTGGTCTACAATTCGGCACGTCGCTTTCCGGCCTCAAGCTTTACAGCTGAGAGGTGTACAACGAGGGGAGTGACGGGGCCACCACGTCGAAGAAGAGGCGGCGGAAGGACCTCATGCTTAACGCTGAGGACCAGCCGGTGGTCCACGTCCTAGCTCGACGTTACTACATGCAAAACCCAGGTATGAAGGGATGTGGCCCCTCCTCAGTCTCGCAGTGCGCTGTTCGTTTCTGGCGTAGGAATGTGCCGCTTGAAGTGCTGCTCGCCAGGTTATGCTACGAAAGCAACGGATATACGCATTCTTCGCACGCAGCCTGCACGAGCTGTATGGACGAAGTCCAGCGGTTGGAACCCGCAGAGCTGACCAGAAGCGATGACGAAGGGAGTCACGTGGAGATGCTTCGCCCTCAGCAGAAGAGTACCGACCACATGAGCGACCTAGTCTTGCAGTACTTGACACCGGGGGACCTTGTGGTGGACCTGCTCAATGGTACTTGCGCAAATGCAAAAGCATGTCTAGGGCTTTTGAGACATCGCCGGTTCGTGGGGTGCAGTACGGCTGACGATGGCGTCAGTCAAGCTCTACCCAGGTTGGTAGAGTCGTTGTGCGAAAGCATTGTGAGCACCGCGTACGACATTCGTGTCTCTCTACGGGATATGAAGCTCGCCACGAGGTATTTGGCCGGTGAAACGGAATGTGCCTGCGAGGAGCAGAACCAGCCCTCGAGATGCCCCTGCTGGACGCCCCCGATATCAATGTCTACAGGACTACATAGTCCGGTTTATCTCGAACAACGCCAGGGATCTCATGCTTTTCCTGAGCTATTCACGGACGTCTGTGGATAAATGGCAGGCCGAGTACCACACCTGGCTGCACACGCAAGACGCCCTAACATTACGGGCGGTGGAAGCAATGGTGAAGTCTGTGTTAGTGCGTCCGTTGACGGTGAAGTACGAAGATGTGGGACTCAGGGTGTTTGCGGACCGCGTCTCCGCGAAAGGAGAGATGATCCTAACCTCTTATGGGACGCGCCTGGCCTGGGACTTGCTGGAGCGCACGCGGGAAGAGACGGAGATCTACAGAGGCGGGATGTTGGGGGTTGACAAAGAACGTTTCAACCGGGTAGCTCCTCTCGTGGAAAAGCGGGTGGAGTCCCGTGATGTTCTGGAGCCAAAGTTGTAAATTGTACCGGCACCGGTTTGTGTGACCGGGTATGTGAGTAACGCCTGGTGCTTGCCTGTGAATGCAGAGGGGCGAAGTAGAGGAACTTCTGGAGCGCAAGACAAAAACGCGGAGTTTTGCGAAGATCGAGGGGGATCGTCGGAGAGAGCTCTAGGTTCACTGACCATCGTTACGATCAGTGCGACAGTCGCCCAGAACAGTGTGCGATTTTTGGGCCACTATTGCACAAAAAAAATGTTTCAGAAGTAATGAAAATTTAAACTACGGGGGTGTCAAAAGTGACAGGGGCTGAGATCTACACATGGGAAAAAGATATGAGCAGATGGATTTGCGAAATTTGATCTGAGAAACATCATCCATCTCCCCGTCTATTATCACGTGTGCAGATCTGAACCCCTGTCGCTAGTGACACCCCACCGTTCTTATACATTACATACTTTTCAAACGAGAGACGCAGCTGTTGTGCTCTGCTCAGAATTGGTCCTTCTTGTGCTTGACGATAATTGCCGCCAACCGTGCCCGTATAACCTGTCGTGTCCATCATGGCCCTACCCCTCCTGCGGTACCAGTTTCTTCTCTCAGTCCTTGCGTTATCTACCGTGACCCGTATACCCTCCCCCGCACACGTATCCGTTCTTGTCTTCTCCTCCTTCCCATTATATAATCCCTCGTTCTTCATTCCGATCGTTAATCCATTCTCGCAAGTCGCGTACATTCGAAATGACTGACGAACTTTCCTTGACGACCTGCACGCCCGACTCACTCACGTTGAGCACGGAGCCGCAGCCAGGGGTACAATGGGAGCCGAAATCGCAGCCGGCATCAACCGCGGAGGAGTTGCGGGCCGAAGCGGGGGTCCGGCTCTCTCCAGCGGAGTCGCCACTACACAAACGCCTGCGCCGGGACGCGCGAGGCCGGGTGCGCCCTTCATCCAACCGCCATCTAGCAACGGAGACTTCGGACGATGAGGACTCCGATGTAGTTGACGTGGAGGTCGTGGAGCAGACGGGCTCGTGTTGGAACTTCTCAAAGGCCGACTGCGAGTCCACCGAGGTTTACTTATATATTGCACAGATCATACAGCCGCAGCACGTTCTTTGCGAGAGCACGGACGCCACCATCGATAGCCTCCAGGCGAGCATGTTCGAGCGCGGCTACAAGCACGACCTTTCCGTCATGTCAATCACAGTGCGACAGTGCGATAATACCTCGCTACCGACTATCGCTGACGAGACCATGAAGGACGGGGCGGTGTTGTGCAAAGGTGTCAAGTTTGCTATAGTTGACGGCCTTCATAGCCGCCAAGCCGTCCTTAGCCTGAAAGATGAAAAGGACGTCATGGCGTGCGCTCGTGAACGTCTCCGCACGCGTCTTGTCCGCCGAAAGGATGAACCAGACATGACAGATACGGAAATCATATCGGACGCCTCTCAGCAGAACACCTCCGTGGGACTGGTCCGCATCGACAAGCCGTTCTCCCACTCGCTTCCAAGTTTCATCCACTTTACGCAGGCTCTCGCCGTAAAAAACAACATGGCCTCACTGGCGTTGAGTCAGAATGGAACTGGGGACGCCATAACGGAGACCATTCTGCTTCCAAGATCTACCCTATCTCCCTACCAACGCCACGTACCAATAGCCAGGATTTTACTGCGACACTGTGGCCTCGTGGAAGTGCTGAGCAACCTAACCTTCGACACCTTGACCTCGAAGAAGCTCCGCATCACCCATCTTGATGACCGGCCTCTTCGGTCCGAGAGCCCTCGAGTCGTAGCTCTGTTCATGACCTCCGCGTCACGGTTCACCGAAACGCTGACCGCAACGGAGAGTTCGTATATGAAGCTTTCTACACGTGCGCGCGACGGCTTTCTCATCTGTGCTCAGATCTGTTTGAGGAGTATGACAAGGCGGACGGCCTGAGTTGTGACGACTCTCTGGCGACTGAGATTGCTCCATAGAAACTCCTCAGAACTTATGTCAAAGAGCACTACCTGAACCAGATGCGCCTCTTCTCCGAGAGAAACAATGACTCTGAATAAGATCCAGAGAAGCGCAACAAGGTCTGCACTAAGCGCTTCGCGAATAAGGTACCTGAGCAGTTTGCTCCCGGGCTTAGCAAGCACACCGCCCCGGCTCGCGTAGCGAATCCAGCTGCTGTGCCTTCACAAGGCCACTCTGCCCGCCGTGCTACTGCTTCCTACGGGACTTCACTCTAGACTGTCGTCCCTCCGGGGAAGGTCCCAGCCGTGTTGTCCGCCAGAAAAATGCTTGCCGGGGAGACAATGGCTGCACCCTCCTGACGGTCAACACCCCAACTTTAGAAAGTTTGGCAGTCGGGGAGGTCTGGTGGGGTGAAAATGTCTGTGGCGCAGTCGAGACGGCGGGTCGGTGACAACATCGAAGCGGCCCAGAAGAACATAGGTCAACGTGAAGGTGTCGCGCAGATATTCGAAGACAAGGTTCCGAGCGAGCTGCCGGTCAGTATTGCGGACAACACCCAGGCGTTTGACAAAACACCTGACACTTCGAAAAGTCTGGGATACACCGGACCTCCACATCACGAAGAAGAGAAGTTGCGGTTGTGGATCGCGAGGTACCCGCACCCAATGCTGTCGCTGCTTTCCATCCCCATACGCATTGAGCACCGGGAGCACTTGTACCTCTCCATCGAGTACATCGTAGCCATGCATTGGCTTTAGCTCTTCACAGGGAGCTGCGTGTACTTTACCGGGCTCGAAGGTGTCGATGTGGGTCCGTAAATATGGAAGCCCAACCGGTCTCAGACACACTTATGGAGGAACGTACCAGACGGGAGTGACGATTATGGCAGAGGATATGCCTACTCTGAGAGGCGACATGGTGAGCTTCAGCCACTCGGCTACACGTGCGTTGAGAACTTCGCTTTCTCCAGCAGCATTCCGCGCGGCAGCCTAGAGACCCTGATACTAACGCGCATATGGATGCTTTCCATCATTGAAAAGTTCTTCTCGTTCATTGCAAGCACATTTAACGTTGACAATACACTGTGACAGGGGCCGAATGAGACCTGGTGGAACCCAATTCTGAACAAGAGGGAAAACGAGGGGGACGCAGAAAACTGGAAGCTGGGAATCGCCCACTGCTGCAGTACACGTAGCGTGCTGATGGAAGCTTGCGAATCGAGAGGAGATTGGGTAGGGGCTTCGCAGTGGCGTGCGCAGGTGGGTGCGTGGGTAGGTCAGCTTGCCGCCTACGTCGGTCTCAGAAAGATACCTGCGAGGAAGCTATTCATATCTAAGATGGGGAGTCGGTTTTTCTTTACTCGGAAGGACTACCCGCGGCAAACGCGGCACAATTACTTCGAGGAGTCATTGAAAGCGAAGACGCTGGGTTTTTTTGCAATCGTGAGCATGACAGATGGCTTCCCGTTGGGGGTGTGTGACTATTGCCAGATTTTTTCATACGGGGAGGAGAGCGAGTAGGTGGCCGCAGCGGCGTTGTTCAAGATGAAGAGGAGCGTTGTGCCGCCCAACTCTGTGTTTTTTGGGCCTGGGCATCTCACGCATGCTGGGCCTGGGTATGAGGACCGCAGTGCGGATGAGTTAATGGTACGGTACCATGTGTACGTTCTGCTGGAATGGAAGGGTGTGCCGTACCAGGTGTTCTACGCACTGAGAGGTCTACCCCAGTTCCAGGCCAGTGAGATGGCCCGTGTTAGTCGTAGTAATAATGAAAGAGGTGAGAAGTCCGACACTGGCAACTACGCCGACATGGTTGGGTTTGCAAACTCGGACGCAGATGGGAGTTGTACAGCACAGGAGGTCAGTCCTACAGATGATGGCTCGGGCTGCGATGACCCCGAGGAGTTGATCGTTGTTCCGGCAAATATAGGGGAAGATTAGTTAGCCACACGAAGAAGTGGCCGAAGAGCGTGATGTATAACAAACTTGAACACTATATGCCAGCTTCAGAACCAGTTCCGGGCGATCAGGCCCCACTGAAGCAGCTGGAAAACAAGTTGGCCTCAGCCGCAAGAAACGTGGCCCGGAAGAGTGCGCGAGTTTGGGGCCGCTATAGCAGGAAAAAAAAGGATTCAGAAGTGATGAAAATTTAAACTATGGGGGTGTCACTAGTGACAGGGGCTGAAATCTACACATGTGAAAACTCATGAACAGATGGCTGTGCGAATGTTAATCTGAAAACCGACATCCATCTGCACATCTATTTTCACACGTGCAGATCTCAACCCCTGTCACTGGTGACACCCCACCGATCTTTAATACTACTCACTTTTCAACACCACGAAATACATGTTTACAAACTTTCTCTGACGTCCACTGCAGGTTCAGTTTTTTTCTGCGCTTCGTGTGATACGTATAAGACCCGCTCAGAGCAAGAAGTGTGTGGCTCCCGTTCTGCACGGGTCAACTGTAGCAAGGCTACGGCAAGGGTGGAGTGAAGTCTTTGCGTCTGTCCTCCCCAAGTGCTTTTACGGATAGGTGTCCGTACACCGTAGGAAGAAAGTTGTTCCGTACGAAAGGATGCCGACTCGACTTTAGGCATCAGCTTTGCCTACATTTGGCAAAATTTCGGCGTGAACGACGCGGAGACATATGTGTGAAATCGCGCGCACATTGTCAGCCAGTGGCGGGTCGATGCGCAAAGCAGGGCCTACTACACGAACGCTATGCGAAGGACAGATCCACTACGTTTCAGCCTCGCCATACAGTTGAATGTCTTCTATTCGACAGGCATGAAACTGACGCCATTCACTAGCACTCGTGCAATGTGCTACGCCTTTCGCGGATTAGACATGAGTCCTTGTTCGCACTGCAATATGCTTACAATACTATCCAAGAAATCTGGCCAGAATTTTACTCATCATCTCTTCTCATATAACGACGGCAATATTGCGGGTGAGCTGGTGCAGCCGAACATCACCGAGCATAACGCTCAGTTTCCTAGAGCCTCAAATGGCGCATATTGCGCGTAGCGGTCTTCAGTGCCGTGGCGCAAATTCCGATGGAAGGCCATTAAGAGTGTGAAGGGTCGAAGGTTAGCGTATCCACGTGAAGCAGGGTCTAGGTGATCATGTGACATTGAGGTACGTAAGATGAGATGCGAAACCGCAGTAGACTGCACGATTCGCCGTACGAGCTGGATGTTTCATTAGGGAATGAACTGCGAGTAGTGGACGCAGGCGTTCACTGGACACGGCAGTTCAAAATATTATTTTTGTTGGAAGTCGGCTTCCATGCGCCAAACCGCCACACTACACGAACTCCACGATTTGGCATGCCACGGAAGTCAGCATTCCATGGCATTCCAAATTGTGCAGTACCTGTGGAAAGTCTACTACGCTACTGCACCCGGTGGACGTCCGCATCCATTTGCGAAACCACAGACGTAGGGGACTGTGGGTAACGATAGGATTTGAGGGCACAATCTTGAATGGAAACTAGGCGAGGTGCGTGGTATGGTTCGAAAGAGGCAAGACTGGTTCTTCACGGTACGATGCAGAGAGTGTCGGTCGTTGGAGGGGAAGAGAGCGCCGGAGCGAGAATAATGGTGGGGTGTGCTCGTACAAACTGGAACGGAGGATAGTCCGTATGTGTGGCGTCGTTGAATAGTAGCAAGGCATTGGGGGTGCAATACAATGTAGGAAGTGTCGTTATTCGGGGCTCTACAGGTTTAATGAGTCGGGATGATGGTGGTGTGTGGTTGTGCCAACTGGAACGGCGGCTTGAGTGGATGCGTGGTGTGGATGGTGAAGGGCTGAAAATCGAAATTGGGATGCAATGTCTGTAGAACCAGGCCCTGGTGCAGGTTTTGGGGTGGTGCACAAGCTACCGTTTGGAATTCGGTTTCTCGGCTTTGGGAGGCGACACAGCGCGGCTTTTCGGAGATCATCTATCTAACAGCTACCAGGTTACCAACAGTTGCGTGGGAGCGGTGAGTAGGACTCAACATTCTATGCGGGCTCAGGGGGAATGGAAAAGATTTCTCCCGGCCCACGAGGTAATCGCCGGTCACGGACTGAAAAGTCCTCGAACGGATCGGGAACGGTTTGGAATGTCGACAGAATCGTTCCCGGGCGTGCTCTATCACGCGCGGGTATGCACGATCGCTCTTGGACGTGCGGCGTGGTCGCATGTGAGGAATCATACTCCAGATTCTCTGTGTTCGCGACTGTTGAGCAAGTTGGCAGCTGATCGAAGATCATATACGAACGATTGCTAGTCCGATCTGGAGAGAGTGAAGCTTCCGTCGGAGAGTGAGCGTGCACTCAAAGCCCATCCGTACGGCCCGCGCTGTTCGCAAGCGCACCTTGGCAATCAGGATAAACGAACCTCCGAGCTCAGGCGCATGAATTTTAGAGCACTGTCTCTTCAATTTCGGTTAGGCCCACAGCACTACTGGTACCCAGAATGTGTACTCTGTACAAGCGACATGGTCAATGGCCGACATTGTCAGTCACTGATACGACGGCGTGCGCTTCTACCCCACGCACTGTACTAACCCACGCTGCACACGTGTGGGTGCTAACTTATCTGTGATTTGATTGATTTGATTTGATTTATTCATCATTCCCTGCCAGGTGGCAGGGTAATTTTGTGGTTTCAGTTGTAATATTTAGTTGCAATTGTAATTCACTGGCGCGGATGAGCCGTCGGCGTAGGACTTGCCGTGTATATGTACGTCAACGCTAAGTCTTATGGTAAACTAAGTCTCCCGTAAGGAGGTGGTTGACGCTAAAGTCTACGAGGTTTTGGCACGCATCCACCGGCTATTGAGTTGCCAACTCCGCTTCCCCTTCCCTTCCAGCAAGCGTACTGTCTCCGGCGCTACTCCATATCGCTACAAGCGACCGTACCGGGATTATCCCGCGAGGCTTTACGCCCCTCTCGGTGAGATTTTACCGTATTTGTCTCTTGACGCGCCGCGCTAGGCTACTGCCCGTGCCGAAAGGCTTCCAACACGCGCCTTCCGATCACCAGCTCGACTACGAGCTACGCCCTCCGTGTACCTAGCGAGCGTTCGGGAGGTCGGTACTCCTACCGCTACGTGTTGTGCACGACTTTGGCTATGAACTAATAAATCTTTCTGCAATCCTCATCGGTCGCACGACTTCCAGCGATAGTCGGAAACGGCTCTAAGTATGGAGTACAACGGCTTACCCACACTGCTGCAGAGCACGCTACCAGAGCGATTCTGCATAGCTACGCCCTCTAGGAGCACGCTACGAGAGCGATTCCCGTCATCCGGATACTCTCCATTCGGTTGGGTATTATCCGTAACTTATCCTCAGCCACCTCCTTGGTGTTAAACTACTGATTTGAGTCTCACTCCTTGGCGTTGGTTGTTTTCCTGGTACTACCCGCTTCCACAGATCTTCCCTTTCCTTGAGGTATCTGTCCCTGTACCTCCCCGCACGTAGCGACGTGTTGCCTGCAAGGGCTGGTCTCCCAAGAGCCGAGCTTTGACTGGGTTGCTAACCTACAGTGCCTAGTGGTAATTTTGGCGCTGTCACACACCCCTGACACTGCACTAGAGTAGTGCCCTACATAAACCCAAATGGGCGGATGGGCCGACAATGAGCAGACCTTTGACATTGGCGCCGTCAATTCCAACAAGAGAGGGTGCTCCCTTGTTCACGCTACATGCAACGTCGGTTGACGCCCGTCTGCGTCTCAAAACACGAAGAGGAGAATTTTCTTCGAAGAAGAGTTAGCTCCGCCCTGCAATGGGGACGATCGCGACCATACGCGCAGGCCGACTGCGATCCGACCCGATCGCATTCAGCCAATTGCGGCTAAGCGAGGGCAGCGAAGTCGACAAGGGAATGGAGCCCTTAACACGGACTAATAATAAGCTACTACAACGCTGGCCGAGTGTGTACATGCGAGCTTAGTCGTACAACTAGCCAATATACTAAGCCTACCGTCGTTGCCAGTAGTTGGTGTCAACTTTGATTATTCCGAAGTACAGTCCAGCAATTGGGTCCGGAATTATTTCTGCCTCAAGTTAGGTAACATCGAAACTGATGAAAACAGTTGGTAGTAAATCAAAAGAGCTACAGAAGTGATTTATCACATGGCGACTGGCCGACTTGCCACGCAGATTTTGTCCCATACTGTAGTTGGCGCCGGCCGCTTACTGACACTTAGACAAAGCTCACTGGGCGCTATTTGTCCGCAGT
This sequence comes from Endocladia muricata, assembly GCA_032356245.1. Lineage (NCBI taxonomy): Eukaryota > Rhodophyta > Florideophyceae > Gigartinales > Endocladiaceae > Endocladia > Endocladia muricata. The sequence goes on along the minus strand of JAUKWC010051719.1, from coordinate 9,432 downwards.
GTCCGGTACGCAACAATTGGAAGGGTATCGGGCTTGGAACAGGACCAGGAGAGAGCATAATAGATATGCTGATGTAGTGTGATGATGGTAACCTAGGCGTATGCAGAAGTGCTACGTGTAGAGCTGCTAAGAGTGCATTCATAGCGCATTAAAACCGGAGATGTACTTCCAGATGTTGTAACTCGCCAGGCAGTATAAGAACACCCTGGACTCTCCCAGACCGCAATATGCCGCGTAGCATTAGTATACTGGACAGTCGAAAATTGCAATACCGTGACTAGTATTAATAGACCGGGGCGTAGACTTCTTCGGGGTCTACGTCCAGTTATATTGGGCCATGACGCCCACCGCGTAGAAGTTTGATTCTACCAGTACTGAACACAGACGTCCACTCAGCGGAAGTTGGAGTATAGCAATAATAGACCCAGACTTCCAACTGGTGGAAGTCCTGGTACAGTACGACTACACTCGGAACTGCAAAATGCCTAGTAAGCCGTAGTTACTACTAGACCTCGTACTGCGCCCGATAGATGCCCGCATCCATCTCTTGGAACAAAGACTCCTATGGCCACCCTATCGTCTTCAGCTACTCCCTTCAGCTCGCTAGCTTGTATTTTCGGTAACGCGATGTTAACATTATGTACATCTACAGAAATATTGCTGGATTTTTGATTGGCTCTTGCCTTGGTCCTACTGCCATGCTTTCCCTATGCTTTCTCATGAGCGGATAGTGTCTGGTCGGTAGAACGACGTAGTATAGCATCTTGAAAAATCTTGCGAGTCCCGTCGAGACTAGAACTTGGATCTTCTGAGGCAGCAAGCCAGGCAATTGCGAGAGCGCAGTTCTTCTCCGCATCCCAGCTTCTTCCTCGTTCATTTTATATCTTCAGCGATGATATGAAGAGTGTATGAGATGGTATAGGAACAGGACTAGGAAAGACGAACCTTAAGCACGAGCATTGGGTGGAAAATTCGTCATATTCAGCTATCCAATACTGTAGGCTCAAAAACCCAATAAGAACTGCTTTCTAATCAGATCTATCCTATAAATTAGAGATCGGTTGACATTTATTCGGGGAGAATGGGGACATACGAGTTTGTAATCTAGTCGAAATTTCCGGAAACAGATTAGACTTCCTGCGGTAGAGTTGAATTTTTTTTCTAACCGGGCAATTTCCGATTTGATTCGAGAGCAGACTCGCGCTAGAGATGCTCAAAGTAGGTGTACACCCCATGTTTTTGTCCTGCATCTTTGGGCCTTTGTTGCATAAAGTTAAAAATTCATAGGAAATCATTCGAACTATCGGCAAAATGAGCATCGATTTCACGCAGCGCGACACTCTGACGTCATTACAGGCATGCATAACTGCCGGGCAAGTAGGCACCATCGTGGACACAAAATATTTCGAAATCCATTTATTCGGAGTGGTGCACAGCCCGAGACTCTCTAGTACTGTCTTTTGTTTGCGGGAGCAGATTGGGATGGGGCGTTCCATTCGATGAAGTTGTCAGAGTAGCGTCAATGAGCGAGCAAATAGTGCTTTCAAGTATGTGCAATTATAACTGTGCCTCATGCCGAAAAGAAATATGATAAAGGTGATATGTGACTCAAAGGCTATCAGAACATGATACTTATCTCCCGGGCACAATCTGGCCATATTCTTAACTAGTCGGGATTCGAGTGCGTCTCATGCATTTTGTCTAAGATTTCAGTCTTCGGCTGAAATTACTGTCCTTCGGCTAGCTCCGGACCGTCTATCTAGAAGAAGAGGCAGGAGGTTCTGCAGTACAATTTACAGACCTTTTCTCCGTGTGTCTAACTGTGTAATAACGGAAGCATATGTTCGTTGAAAACTGATTCATGTGTTTCATCAATCGTCACCTTCTCAAAGAAGCTATCTGGTATACATAGAAGCGTGGATCACTGGTTGTATAATAATTCTGCCGATCTTGGCCCTCTACGAAACGACTGCGCTGAAGGCTTGATGGTTGTGAAGGAGAATGTTTTCAAAGGTTATAACAGTAAATGTGCTCAAAGTGTATGAATTGCACCGGTGGAATTGTGCAAACTAGCACAATTGTCCGCAAATGATTAAAATGGAAGATGTGCTCACAACTTGAATTCTTTCCCTCCCGCCATTTCTTTGTGACACATCTGATGTACGAAAAAAACACTGAGACCGCGTATGGAGAGAAAGTCATTCTCGCGAATAAAAATTTATGAGCATCAGTCAAGGCTCTTGCGTGTTGCTTGTATCTCAGACCAAAGCAAATCAGAGTTTCTTAAGACGTAGCTATTGCACCTGTAGTACAGAAGAACAGAGCACCAGTAGTACTAGAGTCATCGGGCCTCTATCATCTGAAGGCCCTGAACTGAGTGACCTAAGCCGAAAAGTATAGATTCCGCGCCTGCGTCGCTTGATCTATACACAAATGGTACCATTTAAGCTGAAGAGTCCTCCACGAGAGTGCATCACATCTTAGTTATAAGCAGTCGGTGCGTACATACTGCTTATCTAAGTACTGCTTACAACCTAATGTTATGTAATGTAAGTACATGTGTATGTAACACCACGTTTCGTTGTTCTCGAGTACATACGGGGGAGATTTGCGCGATTGCCTACATACAGGCCAATGTGTCACGTCGATGCTGTGGTGCAAATGTAAACCAACCATGATTAAACGGCTCTGGGTGATCTGAGAGGTTTTCAGCCACCGGCTGGATAATACTAGAAACCCTACGACTGGAGCCTACAAGAGTGGTTGAAGAAGAGAACATCTCTGAATGCTGAGTAGTGCCAGGCTGCATAACAGTGGAAAGAACTGAACAGCTTCTGATTGTGTAATAAGGAGCTATTTAGACAGACGTGCAGCCAAGTTCTTTAATTTTGACTGAGATGCACCCCACGCATCCGAATGACATGAAATAACGGCCGGTCTGTCTAGGAGATGACGTCTGCATACTCGAAGTAAATTCATTTGCATTGCATGAGGTAGAATGACAACCATCCATACAGCCTTTCGTCCCAACTGGGTTTCATCTGCAAACGTTCTATATGCCAATCTCGGGGCTCCACTCCCCTCTTTTTCCTTGCTCCAGACCACAACCCTCATTTGGATATCCACCATCCTCCTCTAAGCTGACCCTCATAGCCGTTCTAAGCAGCCACTCCCACCGTGCCTTCTTCCCGAAGCCCCAGCTCACAGTCCACATCTGCCGACACGCCTTTTCTGTTTGTAAAATTGCTTTGAACAAAACAATCGTATTCACGATCTCTCAATACAAATACCATTATCCAACAGCCTTTTCTTCGCGCCTCACATCAATTTCAATTCCATACCCCCTTTCCCACCCTGCCTACCCCAAATACATTTTAACCATCGCAAACCAAGCCCCAGGTACGGACCATACTTGCCATGCTTCTGGCTCTACTAGCAAAAGCCCCTGGACTGCCATCATAACATGGCGATTTTTTTCGCCCGTGTGGGCGGTGTGCCTCTACTTTCCGTATCGGACAGCCCACGCGTTATCAACCCATAGTCTTGACCTGCCTAATAGCCGTTGTCACGTATGCAATCGAGCAAATGCTAGGTAGTTGTATTCGCAACATATCTGGAAACTGATACGCGCTTACTGTAGCAATTTTCGCAAGCAGAATCTAGCATTCGAGCTACATGAAGATGTTCAGACGTCAACGACGCATACAGGATGAACCAGTGGCTGCAGAGTCCAAATAGAAAAGGGGATGGCGCGCCCTGGCTCAGATGCGTTCTCATCTCAGTCCACTGGTCGCTACTGCAGCAGTTCTATTAGCCTGTTCGGTCCAGCGCTCCGTACAAAGTGTCGGCAAGAACGTATGGAACACGCGACAGACACCTCGTTAGTGCCTTTGAAGTTGGTGTCTTTGGTATTGAACTCGCGGAGATACTCGGAGCATCTCGCAATACACTTCCGCTGTGCGTCTAGAAGGTAACATGAGGGAGGACCACGCGCTGAAAGATACAGGCCCAGAACTATCCTGTCCGACAGTTCTGTGAGTTGAAGAAAATCTTTGCGTGACCGTACTCTTGCACAGTTCGAGGCGATTTTGCAATTACAAAGGCTTTACCAAGGAAAAGCGGATGCAACAATGAAAACTCTTTCCACCACGTTGCATAGTCGACGTGCTCACAAACTCTGCAATCATGGAAGACAGGGGCGACGCGTTGCTGCAATCCGCCCTCTCACAATCGCACATCCAATACACACAGAAGGATTCCCAAGCACCGCTGACACAGCGCTCTTTCCTTCTTGTATTCCCGGTTTGAAAGCACCAATGCCATCACCATCCAGCCATTTTCGACTGCTGAAGAAGAGAGCCAGAGATAATGCCAGGTTCCACATAGATAATAGTTTCAGACCGCGAGGTTGTCTGGGTGTGTGTAAGCTTCCATATATCCTCCCCAAACTCGGTTTAAGCCTAAAACTGCGCATGGATTTCCAGCACTCGCACTCCCCTTCCTGCCAAATCGCTCCCGATATGCTGTTATAAAACAAATCAGATTGCGACCTACACAAACCAGAACCTTTTCGAACGTTACTGTATGCAACTATCGCCCAGCTTCGCTCTCATCCTTCTTCGTCGTTTTCCACCTTTTTCACGCAGTAATACTCCCCTCTCCTCGGTCACATCTTTCACCGACCCCCCCACCCGTTCTTAGCGTCACTTGGACCCATGTAGTAGCTTTTTGAAATGTTAGTTTCTTTTCTTCCCCACAATTCAGATGAAACAACCGGGCGTGCGAAGTCGCTCTCAACTAAGGAAGGACACGTGAGACATGCTCACATCTACAGAGCAGACCAATTGGGCAGTGCATAGCTCTGCACGACGTACTGAAACGTAAGTAGTACGGAATGACATGACAGGTAGGTCATTCACCGTCGCAGATGCGTCCAGAAAGGAAAAAGAGGGAGGTGGGGACGTGCCGAAGAAATCTTGCGCACTGCGAGAGTTCTGCAAGCGTTCTTGAGGCGACAATGGAAAACGGAGAATGGTGACGAAAAGGTGGGGAAGAAACGTTGTATTCAGAGCGTACGCTAGTCGCATGAAGTGAGAGAACTGATATGCTCTGCCAGTCTCGCCTCCTTCCCTGCATCCAATTCCCTTTCCTGGCAACCATCTCCCCAACGCATCACTCATCGATTTCTTCTTTCCCATTCCCTCCACCGCTCCACATCTCTACTGCCTCCCTGACATCCCCTTGTCGTCATCTAACCTCCTGACCCGACCCACCTGTACGACAAACGGGCACATCGTTAGTGTGAGCAGTATCTTGCGTCATCATGTCATCACGCACCGCTCCATCATCTTTTCCATACACTCCTACTTCTCCTCATGACTCTATCCCCCGCTATCGAGTCTCTTTCCTCAGAAATCCCTTGCACACCCGGCGCCCTTTTTCCATTTCCGCTTTTCCATCCTTTCTAACGAGAGTCGCCCCCGACGAAACCACCCAGAAAGGCCCACCGTCTTGCCTGTATTATCGACGACCCCACGTGTCGCTGCCGCGCCAGTATTCCTCGGTCGCGCGCATTTTCTCGAAGCAGGAGAGACATGGGTGATAAGCAGGTACGAGATCCACACGGCGCAAGATTGCGAGGCAACAATAGAATGCGAAAGCGGGAGAGAGAGAAGACGGCGACGCAATACGTAGGGGGTGAGAGGTTACGAAACGTCGGCGGGGCGAGGCAGCGGCGCAGAAATAGGTCCAACGCCGAGAGTTGAAGTGGACAATGGCTCTCCAGTAGTGCACGATGATACCCGCCTTTTTCTCACAGAGTAATAGCTCTGCATTTTATCTCTCGGGCCTCCTTTCGATCTCTTCTGCTGCCTTAATCTTGCCTTTGTTCGCATCGCCGGCAGATAATTTCTTGCACGCCGCCCCGTGCGCAAATGGAACTACGGCCATCCTGACGGGGCTTGCATTTTGCCGATGCGAAGGCAAGTCGCGAGTGGGCACGTGACGCCGGAAGGTGCAAAAGGACATGAGAAAACAACCAAGTTGACTTGCATGAAACGGCGGTGAGATGGAAGAATGCTGCGTGTGGGGGCGGGGTATATAAGCTACGGGTAGGAAAGGAAGCAGAACCAAGGGGGTGAGTGGAGTGGCGAGGAAAACCGTGTATTGAACGTGAGCGGGTGGACAAGCAATTGTACGGTTAGAGTGTGCTGCGTGCAAGAAGCTGGCTGCAGACCCTCGAGGAAGCCATGCGTGTGTTGGTTGCGCGCAACGAGTGCACATAGCGCGGGACGAGTCACTGCGTGCTTTAAACTTGCGTTATGTGTGTGTGCTGCATGCGCATAGATGGTGGGGCGTCTGAGGGGGGGGGATATGGGTTGTTTGTTGAGGGGGACGCAGGGGAAATTGTGAGAGCAGTAGCGGACATTGCTTTTCATTGGCTACAGGCGTAGGAGACAGGAGTTATTTATGGCAATACGAGGAGGGGGAGAGGGAGGAGGTAAGGAGTGTTGCAGGGAGCGTTGGGAGAGAAGTCAGAGCGTAAGGTTAAAGAACAGGGTGTGCTCAAGTGGGCATAAAAAGGCCAAGCTTTGGTTTGGTTGACTGTGCTGGTTTGAAGGGGTAGGAAACGGTGGAGGGCTAAGCGCTTATGACAACGGGCAATCTTTCTTCAACGTGCCAACTCTTTTCTGGGAGAAAAAGTTCTCCCCCGTTCCCCTCACACCTTGCGCCGTTTGCATCCTACAAGATGAAATAAACATGACGGCATGCAGGCAATCTGCGCGCGCATCAACTGATGTACGTCGGTTTGTGCATCCACTCCCTTCTCTCCCTTTCTTTCTCTCTCTTTCTCTCTCCTATTACGACGGCTTGCTCGAAACTATTTCGCGCATTCTCGTCGCGCGCACCTCCCCGCGTTTCATGCTGCCCCGCCAGGTATATCATTTTGGTTGCCACTCTCCCCCACGCGGCATCCCAGACAGATGGCCAGGCAGAGACCGGCGCAAAAACCCTACACGCAGTTACTCTACCCAAGTGTTGATCTCAAAAACCGAGCAGAGTGAGTACCTACCGCTTTCTCTCTCTAAGTTCCCCTCCACATACCGTAGTTTTCCATTGTAGCCACCGCACCGCCCTCCACAGCAGGACATACCGTGGCGAGCTACTCATAAACCACGCAAAGCAGAAACAGAAGCACATCCTCTATACTATATCAGACACCACATACCACATCTCCAGCGAACTTGCTACTTGAATTGACCGTGTCTCAGACCTCCACCGCCCTGCCTTTCTGCCGCCTGGTTGTTGCGAGACGGCATTGTTTACATGTTTCCTCATCTCATTCTTGCATTGGCCTCGTCATCCTCGACACGCCTTTGCAAGAGATCGTCTGCCTGTAACCCGTCACTCGTCTGGTGCCTCACGAGGACAACCGGCACTTGCGCGCGCTCGCGCATGCGCAACGACACAAACGCATTGGGACCATCTCCACTGAATTGTGACGCTGCAGTCTTCGACCCGCACTTGCGCCAGTGTTACTTTTGACAATGCGCCAACGGAAGGCGCGCGACTCGTTTCTCACATGTACCGCGTGCCGCCTTTGAATTGTGCTGCCCCAATATATCTCCACTCGACAGTGGGCCCCTTTCCTCACAATCGACTCACCTCGCCCTCATTGGCCATCGGCACTGCTTTCCCTTCTCTTCTCCGCACATTATCCGAGCTTGAAATACCTCTTCCGCTCTCACCGGATGCTCCTCTCCCTTCCCACAACGTTCACCTTTCCCCCCACTGTCTACATCCCCCCCCCCCCCGTCCTGATCTCACCAAGTGGCATCTCTGCATCTCTTGTACGCCGTTGCGTTCACCCTCTGCCCGGCACCTTTATGTTCATCGCCCAAAAGCCTGCGCCAATACCGTCCCGTCCCAACCGCTTGCCAACACGTGTGTGCTCGCGGCCTTTGATGGTGGCCTTCCACTACCACTACCACTTCCCTCCCCCCCCCCACGCCCCGGTGCCAAACGGCGTGCTCTGCTTTCCTCCGGCATGTGTGTGCCGAGTCGGCATGACTGCCCCGCCTCTGTACAACTCACATCCGGCGTGGAGCAAGGGGAGGAGGAAAGGGAGGGCAGGCGCGTTTGTGTCGGCAACCCGTGGCATGCGCGCGCGCCTGCACCGCCGCGAGATCGGACACCTGTGCATGAGTCGCATCGCATCCCATCGCATCCATGACACTCTCCACCCTTGCATACCTGCACACCTCCATCCATCAGTCCCTCTCTCTCTCTCTCCCAGCACGCGCCGGAGCGCGCGCAATTCGCCCCTGCTCACTTGCCCTCTGCCCTCTCCCTTGCGTACTTGTTCACCTTTTTCCCCCACGGCTCTTCCCCCTCTCGCAACCGCTGCACCACCCTCATTTTGGCGCTTCTCTCCCTCCCTCCCCCCCGGTTCCCCTCGATCGGTTTCTTCGTCACCACGCCCACTCCGCCTTGCCTCCCCGCCAACTCCCGAAACACGCGTTTCGCAATCCGATCCTCCAACGAATGGAAGCAGATCACCGCCAAGGTCCCTCCCCCCCGCAGCATCCCCACCGCCCTGGGCAACCCTTCCTCCAACGCCTCCAGCTCCCGATTCACCGCAATCCGAATCGCCTGGAAGCTTTGCGTTGCCGGGTGCACCCCCTTCTTCCGCCATCCCTTCACCCTTGTCACCACCTCCGCCAACTCCCCCGTCGTCTCAATACCCCCGCCCCTTTCCCTCTCCCTCACCACCGCCTCTGCAATCCGCCCCGCCTCCCTCTCCTCTCCATACTCCCGCAACACCCGCTCCAACACCTCTCGACTCGCCCCGTTCACAAACTCTCTCGCCCCGACTCCCCCCCCCATTCCCCCTTCCATCCGCATATCCAACGGCCCGTCACGCGCAAAACTAAACCCACGCCCGGCCGTGTCGAGCTGCATCGAGCTCACGCCCACGTCCAGCAGCACGCCGTCCGCGTCCCCCGGGGATATGCCCAGCGGCGCCACCAGTGCAGGGAGGTTGCGAAAGTCGCCGCGGAGAAGCGTGACTTGCGGGTAGGCGCCAAGCGTGTGGGCGGCAATGGAGAGGGCGAGCGGGTCCTTGTCGACACCGATGTAGCGGCGAATGGTGGGGAACTGGCGCAAAAGGGCCAGGGCGTGGCCGCCGGCACCGACGGTGCAGTCGAGAAAGGTACGTGGCGGGCTGGCGCTAAAGTGGGAGAGTAGAGGGGGAACCAGGACAGGGGTGTGGGGGAGCGGGGGAAGGGGCAGAGGGGGGGTTGACGAGGTGTGGGTGGCGTGTGGACGAACAAGGGGACGGAGCCCGGGGGGGGGCCGGTGCGCATGACGGGGGCGGTGGCGGGGGGGTGCCGGGCGCCGAGGGGTAGGCGCGGGAAAGGTGGGAAAGGTGGG